>SJYT01052087.1:7023-59280 GCA_006410635.1 Cephalophus harveyi | reverse complement strand
AGATTAATCCAAATCATTATGACCATGTCCTCTTACTTGAAATAATCAGAAATAAATAAAGCCAAAAGGACTCAGAAGGGAAATACCCACATATGATGAAAAACATGAAATATATTCTGTAGCTCATAAAGTACACTCTCAAAACATATGAGTATTAGCAAATCCAGCTAGCTATTAGTTATGTTTTGGCTTTAAAATTAGTTTTCCTCCATTGAGGACATAAATTGAGGGATGGGGAAGGTGAAGATGAGAGGAAGACTGGAATTCAATAAAATCTATTAGAAGGTAAGGAAGAGGTAAAAGGGAAAATCAGAGCTAAACTAGATCTCAGGGGCAAAGTGAGAGGATGAGAAACTCGGAGAACTAACAGGATGAAGGAAATCTTCACATATCCTGTGCAAACTAGGCCGGATGAGGAAGCTGAGGCAGGCACAAGAGAAGTAACTTACCCAAAAACACAGAGCTATTTAACGTCAATTTCAAGGGCTAATGAAATATCCATAACAACCTTGCTGTGTATTATTTTGATACAATTTCAATCCTCTTGTTTATGACTTCTGTGGTTTCAATCCACGTGTTTACGGCAAAGACCAAAACATGGAGTTGATTTTAGGAGTAAAGCTGTTTTGCTATAAGAATGAAGTAAGAGAAACTAAAAAGGCTCTTGATGAAAGTGAAAGAGGAGAGTGACAAAGTTGGCTTAAAGCTCAACATTCAGAAAACAAAGATCATGGCATCTGGTCCCATCACTTCATGGGAAATAGATGGGGAAACAGTGGAAACAGTGTTTCTTTACGGTCCAACTCTTACATCTGTGCATGACTACTAGAAAAACCATAGCTTTGACTATAACAGACATTTGTTGGCAAAGTGCTGTCACTGCTTTTTAATACGCTGCCTAGGTTGGTCATATAGTTTTTCTTCCAAGGAGCGTCTTTTAATTTCAAGGCTGTAGTCACCATCCACAGTGATTTTGGGGCCCAAGAAAATAAAGTCTGTTACTATTTCCATTTTTTCTCATCTATTTGCCATGAAGTGATGGCACCAGATTTGATGATCTTAGTTTTTTGAATGTTGAGTTTTAAGCCAGCTTTTTCACTGTCCTCAACATGTGAGGCAATTAGGTGGAGGAAATATCTATGCTATAGATACCCAGAGTTTGTAAGGACTACGTAAGAGCTTCCTCTTGGCAAAGCCACCCTTTGCTGATCTAGTCTCTAAAGACCAAGTGCTTTAGCTCCTGTCTTGGTAAAGTCTACCCTTTCATTTGCAATGGCCAAAGCCATGCAGCATTCTGAGAAGAAGCCCACCTTGGCCCCCAACACCAACACGCCCTTGTTCATGAGCAACCACTCTAACAACATGGGAATTTTCATTCGAGTTTCACCACTGCTAGACAAACCCGATTGTGGTCGGTTAAGCCAACTCTTATAAAACATGTACACCTCATATGAATTTGAACTTTATTTCTATCACCTCCATTTGCCTGGAAACAGTGCTTTAGCTCCTGTCTTGGTAAAGTCTACCCTTTCATTTGCAATGGCCAAAGCCATGCAGCATTCTGAGAAGAAGCCCACCTTGGCCCCCAACACCAACACGCCCTTGTTCATGAGCAACCACTCTAACAACATGGGAATTTTCATTCGAGTTTCACCACTGCTAGACAAACCCGATTGTGGTCGGTTAAGCCAACTCTTATAAAACATGTACACCTCATATGAATTTGAACTTTATTTCTATCACCTCCATTTGCCTGGAAACAGTGCAATTAATCTGTCATTTGTTTGGGGTATGTGATTTTTTTATTGGCTTGTTGAGATGTTACTAAAACCACGTAACCTATGGTCACACACCTGGTCTCAGGAAGTGAATCTCAGATTCTTCTCCTTTTTTAAATATTTATTTTGGCTGCACTAGGCCTTAGTTGTAGCACACGGGATCCTCCTTGCTGCATATGAGACCTTCTAGTTGTGGGACTCGGACTTCTTAGTTGTGGTGTGAATGTGGGATCTAGTTCCCCAACCAGGGACTGAACCTCGGCCCCCTACACTGGGAGCACCGAGCCTTATCCACTGGACCACGAGGGGTGTCCCAAGGCTCAGGTTCTTGATGTCTTCTCTCAGAAAGAATTCAGTGAGAGACAGAGTGATAGGTAAGAAGTGGATTTATTTAGAGAGAAACACACTCCTCATACAGAGTGTGGATCTATCTCAAAAAGCAGGAGGCCCAGAAACATGAGATGGTTAGTTTTTATGGGCTGGGAAATTCCACAGGTTAATGAGTGGGAGATTCCAACTATTTCGGGGAAGGAGTGGGGATTTCCAGGAATTGAGCCACTGTCCACTTTTTGACCTTTTATGGTTGGCCTCAGAACTGTGAAGGTGCTGTCACAGCTTATGCTAATATATTACAGTGAGCATATCATGAAGCCCAAGATCCACTGAAAGTCAGATCTTCTGCCATCTTGGACCTCGTTGGTTCTTACCAATTTTTGTCATATCCTATGGCTATGTTATTCTTTTAAAGTTTGTGCCCTGCTGCTTCCCTCCTGTTTCATTACCCTATGTGCTGTTGGTTTGTGAAATTATTGTAATTCCTGCAGTGAACCTGTGTTCAATTAACTATTGGCAGAGACCATTTCAGTCTGAGCATAATTTACTGTTCCCTGAAGCAAAACGAGTATCAACAGATAGATTCAGCAAAAACTAATTCACAGCTTATAAACAAGACCTGAGCTTAGCTCGCAACCTTCCAGCAATTTTTCTTTACCTCAAATTCTTCCACTCAAGTACTAAGGGAACTTAACAATGAACTTTCAAGAAAAAAAAAGGGAGACAGAGAGAAAAAAAACTCACATAGACAGGCACATAACCATGGTGATAAGAAGCAAGCCAAGGTCTTTAATCATTCTCCATTCTGTTCCCACAAATACACCAGAGATTAGGAGCAAGGAAAAGGGAAAGGAGTAGAACTGCCAGGACTGTGGGCTTGCTTAGTCCAGGGTCCTGGGCCAGGAAGGATGTCATCTTCCTAACTGAGCACAGACCACAAGGCCCAGGCTACATGCTGCAATGTTCATATTCACTGAAAGTGAAACAAGAAAACTTGTGTGAAATAAGAAGAGGAAGAAGAAAAAAAGATGAGAGAGACTCCAGGAGAAGAGAACATCAGGGTCAAGTGAGGACTAGATGATTCCCTGAAAAAAAATCTGTCATTTGTTTGGGGTATGTGATTTTTTTATTGGCTTGTTGAGATGTTACTAAAACCACGTAACCTATGGTCACACACCTGGTCTCAGGAAGTGAATCTCAGATTCTTCTCCTTTTTTAAATATTTATTTTGGCTGCACTAGGCCTTAGTTGTAGTACACGGGATCCTCCTTGCTGCATATGAGACCTTCTAGTTGTGGGACTCGGACTTCTTAGTTGTGGTGTGAATGTGGGATCTAGTTCCCCAACCAGGGACTGAACCTCGGCCCCCTACATTGGGAGCACCGAGCCTTATCCACTGGACCACGAGGGGTGTCCCAAGGCTCAGGTTCTTGATGTCTTCTCTCAGAAAGAATTCAGTGAGAGACAGAGTGATAGGTAAGAAGTGGATTTATTTAGAGAGAAACACACTCCTCATACAGAGTGTGGATCTATCTCAAAAAGCAGGAGGCCCAGAAACATGAGATGGTTAGTTTTTATGGGCTGGGAAATTCCACAGGTTAATGAGTGGGAGATTCCAACTATTTCGGGGAAGGAGTGGGGATTTCCAGGAATTGAGCCACTGTCCACTTTTTGACCTTTTATGGTTGGCCTCAGAACTGTGAAGGTGCTGTCACAGCTTATGCTAATATATTACAGTGAGCATATCATGAAGCCCAAGATCCACTGAAAGTCAGATCTTCTGCCATCTTGGACCTCGTTGGTTCTTACCAATTTTTGTCATATCCTATGGCTATGTTATTCTTTTAAAGTTTGTGCCCTGCTGCTTCCCTCCTGTTTCATTACCCTATGTGCTGTTGGTTTGTGAAATTATTGTAATTCCTGCAGTGAACCTGTGTTCAATTAACTATTGGCAGAGGCCGTTTCAGTCTGAGCATAATTTACTGTTCCCTGAAGCAAAACGAGTATCAACAGATAGCAAAAACTAATTCACAGCTTATAAACAAGACCTGAGCTTAGCTCGCAACCTTCCAGCAATTTTTCTTTACCTCAAATTCTTCCAGCAAAGTACTAAGGGAACTTAATAATGAACTTTCAAGAAAAAAAAAGGGAGACAGAGAGAAAAAAACTCACATAAACAGGCACATAACCACGGTGATAAGAAGCAAGCCAAGATCTTTGATCATTCTCCATTCTGTTTCCACAAATACACCAGAGATTAGGAACAAGGAAAAGGGAAAGGAGTAGAACTGCCAGGACTGTGGGCTTGCTTAGTCCAGGGTCCTGGGCTAGGAAGGATGTCATCTTCCTAACTGAACACAGGCCACAAGGCCCAGGCTACATGCTGCAATGTTCATATTCACTGAAAGTGAAACAAGAAAACTTGTGTGAAATAAGAAGAGTAAGAAGAAAAAAAGATGAGAGAGACTCCAGGAGAAGAGAACATCAGGGTCAAGTGAGGACTAGATGATTCCCTGAAAAAGCAACCAAGATTTAAAATGCATGTGACCTGAAACAGGAAAGCACATTTAAATAGCCAAAGCCTCTGAATGTTGTCAGCCACATGCACTGCTCCTGGGCCACTGAGAAACAAACCTGAAACAGACAATGGAAAGCAGAGAAGACCATCCCCTGCTCCCACAGATTATACCATTCACTGCTCATGCTGAAAGCCACTTGGGAAAAATTGGTACCTCATTGTGATTTTCACTTCCCAGGTCTCACCTGCCAGGTTCTTTGCCCCTGAACCTTGGCTCAGAGGTTCAGAAACCTCCACAAGGACTCCAAGAGAGATTCACAATTCTTCCTTTAGATTTTGCACAGCGACAGAGTACACCCACCTGTTCAGGGAATCTGGGCAGTCAGAGTAGCCCTGGCCTCCTTTTCCAACTATCTAACCAATCCCCTCATTTCATCTCTCCCCTTGTTCCTTCAGCTGTTCCATTATTTTAATAATAAATTCATTGAATGAGCATGATTCACCTTTATAATAAGGGGTAAGTTATTTTCTAAAGAAAATATAAACACTGCCGTCCTTGTTCTGACATGCATATTAACTCATTCAACAAATATACATTGAGTGTCAGACATTGTTCTAAGTATAACAGTAGTAGAACATGAAATAGGCTTACTTCCTGGCATCATGGTGAAGAAAGACATCAATAAATAAATAAGTAAATATAAGTAAACTAGATAGAATTAGTGGTATGGAAAAAATCATCAAGGAAGGTTTATGGATAGTGCAGGTGTGGCAGGTCTGGGGTAAGTTAGTCAGTGAATATACTATTTTGCATAAAGGTTCTGAGAAGGGCTGTCTGAGAAAGGCTTCAACAAAATGTGGGAGGAAGACATGTGCTCTCTGGAGAGGTTTACAGGCTGCAGGAAGAGTAAATGCAAAGGCCCTGAGGTGACATAATAACTAAACCATTAATATTGGCAGTCCTCTATAGTTTGGTTCAATAACAAGTCCAACTTCACAAAATAATAGTCATTCCCAAGTCTGGAAACAGGGTGACTAACATGGAACAGACTGATTCAAAGTTGGGAAAGTAGGACATCAAGGTTGAATGTTGTCACCCTGCTTATGTAACTCACGTGCAAGGTACATCATGAGAAATGCTGGGCTGGATGAAGCAAAAACTGGAATCAAGATTGCTGGGAGAAATCAATAACCTCAGATATGCAGATGACACCACCCTTATGGCAGAAAGTGAAGAAGAACTAAAGAGCCTCTTGATAAAGGTGAAAGAAGAGAGTGAAAAAGCTGGCTTAAATCTCAAAATTCAAAAACCAAAGATCATGGCATCTGGTCCCATCATTTCATGGCAAATAGATGGGGAAATGATGGAAACAGTGAGAGACTTTATTTTGGGGGTGCTCCAAAATCACTGCAGATGGTGACTGCAGCCATAAAATTAAAAGACACTTGCACCTTGGAAGAAAAGCTATGACAAACCTAGACAGCATATTAAAAAGCAAAGACATTACTTTGCCTACAAAGGTCAATCTGGTCAAAGCTATGGTTTTTCCAGCAGTCATGTATGGATGTGAGCTGGACCATAAAGAAGGCTGAGTGCTGAAGAATTGATGTTTTTGAACTGTGGTGTTGGAGAAGACTCTTAAGAGTCCCTTGGACTGCAAGGAGATCAAAGCAGTCAATCCTAAAGGAAATCAATCCTGAATATTCATTGAAAGGACTGATACTGAAGCTGAAACTCCAATACTTTGGCTACCTGATGCGAAGAACTGACTCATTAGAAAAGACCCTGATGGTGGGAAAGATTGAAGGCAGGAGGAGAAGGGGATGACAGAGAATGAGATGGTTGGATGGCATCACCAACTCAATGGACATGAGTTTGAGCAAACAAACTCCAGGAGATGGTGAAGGACACCGAAGCCTAGCATGCTGCAGCCCATGGGATCACAAAGAGTCAGACAAGACTGTGTGACTGAAAAACAACAACCGTTCATCATTTTTTTCTCCAATAAATATTTATCAGGCACTTATGTGCAAACTTGAGAAGAAAAAGTAATCCCTCCTCTTACCCTCTCCCATCCTCACTGGTGAGGAAAAAAGGGAAGGGAAGAGCATAGGACCCTAGGCCTTGATTTTGCAATCTAGTTTTGGAGGCAGATTCGTATCAAAGTAAGACAAGGAAAAAACAATGCTGAGAGTTCAGAAGGCAAGTGATTAGAATTAGGGTTTGAGAAATTTGTATTACTGACAGTAGCATTTGGTATACATGCTGACAACTGGGAAATTAGAAGAGGTAAATAGCACTCTGAGCCTGAAGTTCATCCTGTGTTCATGTCAAACCACTAAGAAAAGACGAACAAGTAGCCTATGGGTGGGAGCTGGCTGGCTGACCAGAGACACTTTATCTGAAGGGATATACTGGAAGGATAAGTCCTAACTCTTTCTGAGGCCATCGGACAGGAATTCTTTATGTAATTGCTTCCATTTACATGGAAAGGAAAGATTTGGTTCTGGTTCTTCTGTCCGTAATAATGAAATGAGATTTCTGTTATCACTACTGTCAGGTCCACCCCTCCCCCCACAAATTCTTGCTCATCAGTCCTTTACTGAGCACCTAGTAATACCTCTCAGGCTGCTGAACAATGCTCAGAAAAAGCAGAAAATTGCTCAAGTTCTTCTTGTGAAGATTTCAGAGACTTATAAAAGAGAGGCCCAACAGAGAAATAATGGCACCTAGATACAGCTAGTGAGAATGTGGGTCTAAGTAAAATCCAAGGAGATGGAGTGTAAAAGTTCAGCAACTGTGGCATTGGGGGAAGGAAGATATTGAGAAGAGCCTGGTCAGAGACACTTCAGAGACAGGGGATTTGCCAGTAAGGCGTAGAACAAGTGTAGAAGACTGAGGGAAGGAACACATGAAACGGACTAAAGGCCAAGTGGGTTTAAAACAAGGTGTTTTATGTTTTCCTTAAGAGTTTAATGGTGTCCAGCCTTCCATTCAGGTCTTTAATCCATCTTGAGTTTATTTTTGTGTATGGTGTTAAGGAATGTTCTAATTTCATTCTTTTATAGGTAGGTGTCCAGTTTTCCCAGCACCATTTATTGAAGACGCTGTCTTTTTTCCATTACATATGTTATAGATTAGGTGCCATAGCTGTGTGGGTTTATATCTGGGTTTTGTATCCTGTTTCATTGATCTACATTTCTGTTGTTGTGCCAGTACCATACTGTCTTGATTACTGTAGCTTTGTAGTATAAAATCAGAAAGCCTGAATCCTCCAGCTCCATTTTTCTTTCTCAAGATTGCTTTGGCTATTCAGGGTCTTTTATGTTTCCATACAAATAGTAAAATTATTTTCTTCTAGTTCTGTAAAAAATGACATTTGTTTGACCTGCCTCCTAGAGTCATGAAAATAAAAGCAAAAATAAGCAAATAGGATCTAGTGAAGTGAAGTAAAAGTCACTCAGTCATGTCCAACTCTTTGCGAGTCCATGGAATTCTCCAGGCCAGAATACTAGAATGGGTAGCCTTTCCCTTCTCCAGGGGATCTTCCCAATCCAGGAATCGAACCCAGGTCTCCCACATTTCAGGTGGATTCTTTACCAGCTGAGCCACAAGGGAAGCCCAAATAGGACCTAATTAAGTTTAAAAGCTTTTGCACAGCAAAGTAAACCATAAACAAGAAGAAAAGACAACCTCAAAATGGGGGAAATATTTGTAAAATGAAGCAACTGACAATGGATTAATTCCTAAAACATACAAGTAACTCATGCAGCTCAATAAAAAAAAAAAAAAATGAACAACCCAGTGGACAGCAAGGAGATCAAACCTTTCAATCCTAAAGAAATCAACCCTGAATATTCATTGGAAGGACTGATGAGGAAACTGACTGAGGCCCAAATGTTTGGCCTCCTGATACAAAGAGTCAACTCATTGGAAAAGACCCTGATGCTGGGAAAGACTAAGGGCAGGAGGAGAGGGGATGACAGAGGATGAGATGGTTGGATGGCATCACTGACTTGATGGACATGAGTTTGAGCAAACTCTGGGAGATGGTGAAGTACAGGGAAGCCTGGCATGCTGCATTCCATGGGGTTGCAAGCAGACACAACTGAGAAACTGAACTGAACTGAATCAAAAAAATAGGCAGAAGACCTAATAGCCATTTCTCCAAAAAAGACATATGGATGACCAAGAAACACACGAAAAGATATTCAGCAACACTACATGTTAGAGAAATGCAAATCAAAACTACAATGAGGTACCACTTCACATGGTCAGAATGGCCATTATCAAAAAAAAAAAAAATCTATCAACAATAAATGCTGGAGAGGGTGTGGAGAAAAGGAAACCTTCATGCCCTGTTGCTGCTGCTGCTGCTGCTGCTACATCGCTTCAGTCGTGTCCAACTCGTGTCCAACAGGCACAGGCATAGATGGCAGCCCACCAGGCTCCCCCGTCCCTGGGGTTCTCCAGGCAAGAACTCCATTCTCAAGGCAATGGAGTGGGTTGCCATTGCCTTCTCTGAACATGCCCTGTTGATGGGGGTGTAAATTGAGAACACTGTGAATAACAGTATGGAAGTTCCTTAAAAACTAAGAACTACCATATGACCCAGCAATCCCACTAATGGGCACATACCCAGAGAAAACCATAATTCAAAAAGATATATGTGCTCCAATGTTCATATAGCACTATTTACAATAGCCAGGACATGAATGTCCATCAACAGAGAAATGGATAAAGAAGATGTGGTACATATGTACAATGGAATATTATTCAGCCATAAAAAGGGACCAAATGTCATTTGTAGAAACACAGATGGACCTAGAGACTGTCATGCAGAGTGAAGAAAGTCAGAAAAAGAAAAGCAAATATCATATATTAATATATGTATGTGGAAACTAGAAAATGATATAGGTGATCCTATTTACAAAGCAGAAATATAGACACAGACATAGAGAACAAATATATGTACACCAAAGGCAGATAGGGTGGTGGGAGGAAATGGGAGTTTGGAATTGACATATATACACTATTGATATATATGTACAGTTCAGCTCAGTCGCTCAGTCGTGTCCAACTCTTGGAGACCCCATGAACCACAGTACACCAGGCCTCCCCGTCCATCACCAACTCCTGGAGTCCAACCAAACTCATGTCCATTGGGTGAGTGATGCCATCCAATCATCTCATCCTCTGTCATTCCCTTCTCCTCCTGCCCTCAATCTTTCCCCAAATTAGGGTCTTTTCAAACGAGTCAGCTCTTTGCATCAGGTAGCCAAGGTATTGGAGCTTCAGCTTCCACGTGAGTCCTTCCAATGAACACCCAGGACTGGTCTCCTTTAGGATGGACTGGTTGGATCTCCTTGCAGTCCAAGGGACTCTCAAGAGTCTTCTCCAACACCACAGTTCAAAAGCATCAATTCTTTACCACTCAGCCTTCTTTATACTCCAATTCTCACACCCATACATGACCACTGGAAAAACCATAGCTTTGACTAGACAGACCTTTGTGGGCAAAGTAATGTCTCTGCTTTTCAATATGCTGTCTAGGTTGGTCATAACTTTCCTTCCAAGAAATAAGCGTCTTTTAATTTCACGGCTGCAGTCACCACCTGCAGTGATTTTGGAGCCCAAAAAAATAGTCAGCCACTGTTTCCACTGTTTCCCCATCTATTTCCCATAAAGTGATGGGACCAGATGCCATGATCTTCGTTTTCTGAATGTTGAGCTTTAAGCCAACTTTTTCGCTCTCCTCTTTCACTTTCATCAAGAGGCGCTTTAGTTCTTCTTCACTTTTTGCCATAAGGGTGATGTCATCTGCATATCTGAGGTTATTGATATTTCTACCAGCAATCTTGATTCCAGCTTGTGCTTCCTCCAGCCAAGCATTTCTCATGATGTACTCTGTATATAAGTTAAATAGGCAGGGTGACAATATACAGCCTTGACGTACTCCTTTCCCTATTTGGAACCAGTCTGTTGTTCCATGTCCAGTTCTAACTGTTGCTTTCTGATCTGTATACAGGTTTCTCAAGAGGCAGGTTAGGTGGTCTGGTATTCCCATCTTTTTCAGAATTTTCCACAGTTTATTGTGATCCACATAGTCAAAGACTTTGGCATAGTCAATGAATTAGTCTTTTTGTTTTTTCCCAATAAATACCCAAAAGTGGAATTGCTGAATCATGTGTAATTCTATTTTTAGTTTTCTGAGGAACCTCCATATTGTTTTCCATAGTTCACATTCCCACTAACAGTGCTCATGGATTCCCTTTTCTCTACATCCTCACCAACACTTGTTATTTTTTGTGTTTCCAATGATAGCCATTCTGACAGGTTTGAAGTCATGTTGCAGTTGTGACTTCCAGTTTCCGGATGATTAGTGATGTTGAACATATTTTCATGTGCTTGTTGACTGTGAGAGAAGTGAAAGTCGCTCAGTCGTGTCCAACTCTTTGCAACCCCATGGACTATGCAGTCCATGGAATTCAGAATACTGGGCTGGGTAGCCTTTCCCTTCTTCAGGGGATCTTCCCAACCCAGGGATCAAAGCCAGATCTCCTGCACTGCAGGTGGATTCTTCACCAGCTGAGCCACAAAGGAAGCCCCTGTTGATTGTGGCTTCATCAGTTCAGTTCAGTTCAGTCGCTCAGTCGTGTCCGACTCTTTGCGACCCCATGAATCGCAGCACGCCAGGCCTCCCTGTTCATTACCATCTCTCGGAGTTCACTCAGACTCACATCCATCGAGTCAGTGTTGCCATCCAGCCATCGCATCCTCGGTCATCCCCTTCTCCTCCTGCCCCCAGTCCCTCCCAGCATCAGAGTCTTTTCCAGTGAGTCAACTCTTCGCATGAGGTGGCCAAAGTACTGGAGTTTCAGCTTTAGCATTATTCCTTCCAAAGCTATACTACTCATCATCCATTGTTTCATAGGTGTCTCCCAGGAAACACTGGCAGAAGTTTTTGTTTTGTTTTTTTTTTTCTAATATTTAAATAACTTTAGCAGGTATGTTTCTCTAAATACTCAAAAATTCCATCCATCCTTTGCATCTTTTTCCTATTCTGTTGGTTTTCTTACTAACTAGATAAACTTCAACTAAAAATAAAAGAAACAAAATTTTGGTTTGCACTCATTCTTTAGAAGAGAATGGGGTAATGCCCTGAGAATGACACACTTCGGACTTCGTTGCCTGAAGGAAGCACAGCGTCAACAGGACACCGTGTTAAAGTGCAGAGTCTGGTTCTACGGGATTGGGGTGGGGCCCGAGGCTCTGCATTTTAACAGACCTTACATTTGGAGCAGCAAAACCCTGGAAAACACCTGAGCGCTCAGGGTTACATATATTGACAAATGCTGGCTCTTCTCAGTTACCAATAAAATAAATTTTTAATCAGTCAGGGCTTCTCTGTTGGCTCAGTGACAAAGGATCTGCCTCCATTGTGAAAGACCCCGGTTCAATCCCTGGGTCAGGAAGATCCCCTGGAGAAGGGACTGGCAACCCACTCCAGTATTCTTGCCCAGAAAAATCCTATGAGAGACGAGCCTGATGGGCTAAGTACATGGTGTTGCAAACAGTCAGACACGACTGGGTGACTAACACACAGCACAGCAGTTAATCAGGTAAAGTTCAGTTGCCTGCTCACCACCAGGAAGGACATACATAACTACCTAGATTAAGTCCTAGTAGCAGCTCAAAGCCAGGGGCAAAGTCCAGATAGTTATGACATTTTGAGGGTTTTGTTTAAGGTGAATCTTTCAATATGAAGACTTGATAACAATTTGCAAAGATTATGAAATAGTAATAATTAAAGATTGGTGGACGGCAAAGGTTTCCAGAGAGTCCTGGAGAGTAAACAGCTGTTTGATGCCACCTACTGGGAAGAAGTCTGACTTTGCAGGAGTTTCCTAGAACAGCAAAGACTTGGTGAAGACAATAATAAATAATACATAGTAAATAATACAAGGAGGAGAAGGGGATGACAGAGGATGAGATGGCTGGATGGCATCACCGACTAGATGGACATGAGTTTGAGTAAGCTCCGGGAGTTGGTGATGGACAGGGAAGCCTGGCCTGCTGCAGTCCATGGGGTCGCAGAGTCGGACATGACTGAGCGACTGAACTGAACTGAACTGAATAATAAACTGTGTGGGTATAAGTGGTTTGGGTTTCTAATAGAGATGTGCACTTGGTATATTATGATACACAGTATCCACAGTTTCCTGCAAGGAATCAGGCTGGGCCTAAAGGAAGCAGGGAGGAACTCCACGTATCAGAGAGAGCCACCTTCTGGCTCTTAAGGGCTTATAAAAACAATCTACGACTGCAATGATTGATTTTAACAGAATGACTAGGCTGCCACCTATTGATATATTTTTAAACTTTTCAAATGTTTTACAGAAAGCTTACTTTCAGGAAAGACACGTATGTGTGTGTGCTCAGTCGTGTCCAACTCTTTGCGACTCCGTGGACTGCAGCCCACCAGGCTCCTCTGTCCATGGGATCTTCCAGGCAAGAATACTGGAGTGGGGTGCCGTTTCCTACTCCAATCGTTGACACTGCTGATCTGAATCAGCCCCAGTCACCCCAGTGGAGGCACAGGATGGTCAGCCCTCCACAGTCCGCCCAGGCCTTGGTTACCCAGTCACTGTGAAGGGCAACTGGCCTCTTTGACTTCAACAACAGAGTTGTTTGTTTGTTTGGAGTACCTTTGTTTTATAATGTTTGTGTTAGTTTCTGTTGTTCAGCAAAGTGAATCAGTTATACAAATACATATAAACAACAAAGTACTAATTAGGGGATCTGTTTGGCTGGAGTAACAAAGACTAAATTTAATGATGACTTAAACAAGGCTGATATTTCTTTCTCCCTCATAAAGGTCCATGTTGTTTCCTCTGTGAAGTCAACCAGCCCTGGCCCAAACTCCCTTTGTATTTCACTTTGTAATCCTCCACAAATAGTTTCCATTTCATGGTCCGAAATGCTGCTCCAGTTCCCATTGCTTTTCCATTCCAGTTGAAGGAGAAAGGCAGGGCTTCCTTTTGTGAGAATAAAATAAACTGTTCTCATTTTTAAATTCCAAATATCCAGGCTGGAAGTATTTCTCATCTTTCCCTACTTCTTTTTCTTCACCATGTAAAATATAGCTGTGGTCTCCATGAAACACTATAGGCATACATGAATAGGTTTTAGCCATATGAAGAGTAATTAGCATATAATCTGACTGTCCCAGTAATGTTTGGGGGAGAATAGGAGAATATAGAATTTCTGGGCTCTGATCAATTTTGTTCATCAATTTTTAAATTAAATTTAAGTTATTTTTGGCTACACTGGGTCTTCGTTGCCTTGCATGGGCTTTCTCTAGTTGCAATGCCTTGCGTGGGCTTTCTCTAGTTGCAGTGCTTTGCATGGGCTTTCTCTAGTTGCAGTGCTTTGCATGGGCTTTCTCTAGTTGCAGTGCTTTTTGTGGGCTTTCTCTAGTTGCAATGCTTTGTATGGGCGTCCTCTAATTGCAGTGAGCAAGGGCTACTCTGTTGCAGTGTGTGGGCTTCTCATTGTGGTGACTTCTCTTGGTGAGGAGCACAGGCTATGGTGCATGGGCTTCAGTAGTTGCAACACAAGGACTCAGTAGTATTGGGCTTAGTTCTCTAAGGCATGTGGAATCTTCCTGGACCAGGAATCCAGCCCATGTCCCCTGCACTGGCAGTGAATTCTCATCTACTGTGCCACCAGGGAAGCCTGTATTTGTCCATTTTTAAAGTCAAGTTTATTGAGTTCTAATATCTATACAGTAACATTTACCTTTTTTAAGTGTAGAGCTTGATGAGTTTTGACACTTGAATACAGTTGTTTCATCACCATCACAATGAAGATATAGAAAAATTGGGTCATTCCAAAGAGTTTTCTTATCTTCAGTCAATCCCCCCCCCCCAACTACCTACTCCCAACTGCTGCTCCCTTTAATCTGATTTCTTTTTTTATAGTTTTTCCTTTTCCAGAATGTCATAGGAATTGAAACACATCATACTTGGTTTCTGTGTCTGACTGTTTTCACTTAATGAAATGCTCTCAAGGTTTATTGGCGTTGTTGCAGTGATCTGTAGTTGTTGCTTTTTATTGCTGAGTAGTGAGCCACTGTATGGATGCGCCACAATGTGTTTATCCTTTGATCAGTGGACAGACATTTAGATTGTTCTGGATTTGAGGTTATTATGAAAGAATCTGCTATAAACATTTTCATGGGGGCCTTGATGTACATCTATGTTTTATTTCCCCTGGCAGTGGGGTTGACACGAACTGTTTTATGCTTAACTTCCTTTTTCTTTTTATTTATTTTTTTATTTTTGGCTGCACTGGGTCTTTATTGCAATGCGTGGGCTTCTCGTTGTGGTGCCTTCTTTTTGCAGAGTGCAGGCTTCAGTATTTGCAAACTCAGGCTCAGTAGTTGGAGCGCACAGGCTTAGTTGTCCCATGGTATGTGGTATCTTCCCAGACCAGGGATCAAACCCACGTCCCCTGCACTGGCAGGTGAATTCTCATCTGCTGCCCACCAGGAAAGCCCTATGCTTAACTTTTAAAGTAATAACAAAGCTGTTTTCCAGAGTAGCTCTCCCATTTCATATTCTGCCCAGAAACTCATAACAGCTCCAGTTTTCTCCACTTCCTCAACAGTGCTTGGTATTGTCCGCTTAGTATTAGTCATTGTAGTGAGTGACTCATTTAGTGAGCATGTAATGGTATCTCCTTGTGGCTTTAACTTTTACTTCCTTGGTGACTAATAATGTTGAGTGTCTTTTCACGTACCTATTTATCACTTTTATTCAAGTGTCTGCTCACATTTTTTTGCCCATTTTTTAAGTGGATTATCTGTCTTAGTGTTGAATTGCAACAGTTCTTCATATATTGTGTTTCAGTTCAGTTCAGTCGCTCAGTCGTGTCCGACTCTTTGCGACCCCATGAATCGCAGCGTGCCAGGCCTCCCTGTCCATCACCAACTTCCGGAGTTCACTCAGACTCATGTCCATCGAGTCCGTGATGCCATCCAGCCATCACATCCTCTTTCGTCCCCTTCTCCTCCTGCCCCCAATCCCTCCCAGCATCAGAGTCTTTGCCAATGAGTCAACTCTATTTTTTTTTTTCTTACTTCTTTATATCAGTAGAAGAAACTGATTATTTGTCATATAGAATTCCCCCACAGTATAGCTTTTGCTGAGTTGCATCCCTGCAGTGCCATTTAATGCATTCTTCTGTTCTATTTGCTGTGAACTGGTAGTTATATCCAGGGCCTTGATTAGATTTCAGGTCAATTTTGTTGTTGTTTTTCCACAAGACTATCTCATAAACAGCAGTGTGTTCTCACTTCAGGAGACACTTAATATCTGTTCTTCTCTGTTTCAATACTACCAGTCATTGAGAATCATAACACAGACCCTTACTCTCTTGCCAGTCCCTTCATTGTGCCCACTCACCAGACTAGCACACAGTAATGAGCACCAGACATATAGAAGGGAGCTGGAGACATGAAAATAGGTGACACATGGATTGGCTCAAAGAAGTTTGCAACCAACTAGGGAGAAAACCAGGGTGGGAGACATAGGAGAGCTATTATAGTACCACATAAGTATTGAAATTGAAGAATCTCAATATAACTAGAAACCATAGAGGGAGGGCAGTCTTTACCTTGCAACTTATTAGCACAAGAAAGCCTTCGAATTATTTCACATTCATGATGTTTTCCAATAAATTAATAGGCCAAAAGAGCACCAAGTGTGAGTGATAGTCACTCAGGCATGCCTGACTCTTTGCAACCCCATGGACAGTAGCCTGCCAGGCTCTTCTGTCCATGGAATTCTCCAGGCAAGATTACTGCAGTGGGTTGCCATTTCCTTCTCCAGGGAATCTTCCTAACCCAGGGATCCTGCATTGCAGGAGAGTCTTTACCATCTGATCCATCAGGGAAGACTACTATTAAGAGACATTTCTAAGTATAAAGACAGGTCAACTTAAAAAGTATCAGCAGATACATGCTTGACTTTATCGTATAATCTATAGGCAATACATTAGAATATGTAATGAATCCATACACCTTTTCCAAAGGAATACCCAAGACAGAAGTAGCAATAAAGTTATAAACGACAGTCATCAATAAGATGAAATAATTTAGATGAACCTTTTCTCTCTCGAAGAGATGGGGACTGGCAAGTGATCAGGAAGGAAATACAATGTGCTTTTAACTTTGTATGAAAAATAATGTTTGGTTCCATGTTGCTGAACATAGTTCTGTTTTTGCCAAATAAATCCTCTACTTCAAATTACTGTCCAAATGCTTTATTAAAACTCCTCTTCTGGCCTTTGTTTTAGAATTTGCTACTTTCATTGCCACCTCCTGATTGCTGTCCTCTGAAGCTTCTACTTTTTTCCCTCTGTCCCCTGAAGCCTCGATTGCCTTCCCCTTGTCCTCAGAAGTTGCGATATCCTTCCTGTGGACCTTCTAGCTCTGGTTGCTCCATGGCCACAGAAAGCTGCCAGCGCCGTGAATCATGGCACTTTTCCTGTACTTCTGTTACTGATACAGTAGAGATATCAAAGCAAACACTCTGTTTTCCTTTGAGAAAGACCATTGCCTTCACTTGGAATCAATATCCTCACCCAGCTGCTCTTTAAGTTCTTTTCAAGCATAACCAATGTTTGGCATTCCAATTGAGTACCAAATGAGCCATTAAAACATCTCGGCCCCATATAGTTTGGTTACAATATGACTTAGTAGAAGAATATGAAGAAAAGATAGAGGACTTCGCTGGTGGTATAGTGGGATGAGAATTCTCTGCCAATGCAGGGGACATGGGTTTGATCCCTAGTCCAGGAAGATTCCACATGCTGCTGAGCAACTGAAGCCCATGTGCCACAACTACTGAAGCCCATGTGCCTAGAGCCCATGCTCTGCAACAAGAGAAGCCACTGCGATGAGAAGCAAAGAGTAGCCCCAGCTACCCGCAACTAGAGAAAACCTGCTCGCAGCAACAAAGACCCAGCCCAGCCAAAATAATAATAATTAACAAATAAATAAATTATATAAAAAAAGAAAAGATAGGAACAACAAACTTGATAGTGTCAATAATCAACATTATTTTACCTCCTGTACCTGTCTTTTGCACCAACATCTAATGTCATCCTAGGTTATCTTAGCAGAATTATCATCTCTGTATAATGATTTCAGCTCTATTCTGTCCTGGTTAAGCTATTCCATGAGAACTTCGGGAGGGAGATATGTAAAGAATAATACAGTCTGAGGAGAGAAACTTTGAAGAAAAGCTATGACAAACCTAGACAACATATTAAGAAACAAAGATATTACTTTACCATCTAAGGTCCATCTAGTCAAAGCTGTGTTTTTTCTAGTAGTCATGTATGGATATGAAAGTTGGACCATAAAGAACACTGAGCACTGAAGAAATGATGCCTTTGAACTGTGGTGTTGAAGAAGACTCTTGAGAGTCCCTTGGACTGCAAGAAGATCCAACCAGTCAATCCTAAATTAAATCAGTTCTGAATATTCATTGGAAGGACTGATGCTGAAGCTGAAACCCTAATACTTTGGCCACCTGATGAGAAAAACTGACTCTTTGGAAAAGACCCTGATGGTGGGAAAAACTGAAGGCAGGAGGAGAAGGGGATGACAGAGGATGAGATGGTTGAGTGGGATCATCTACTGGATGGACATGATTTTGAGCAAGCTCTGGGAGTTAGTGATGGACAAGGAGGCCTTGAGGGCTACAGTCCATGGGGTCACAGAGTCAGACACGACTGAGCGACTAAACTGGACTGAACTGGTACACCCAGGATTTACTTCTTTTATAACTGGAATTTTGCACCTTTTGACCTGTTTTAACAATTTTACCCAGCCACTGCCACCATCACCTGGCAACCACCAATGTGTTCTCTGTTTCTATGAGTTTTTGTTCTTAGATTCCTCGTGTAAGTGAGACCATACAGTATTTGTTTCTGTCTGACTTACCTCACCTAGCATAGTGCCCTCAAGGTCCATCCAGCTATCAAAAATGGCAGCACTTCCATCCCTACCTTCTTTCTTGACCACATGCACCCTTCCACTTCCCAGATCCCTAGAAGTCCTTCCTTTCCATCTCAAAACTTCCCCCAATGTTTGTCCATATTTTCCTTCCCTTTTATCTTTTTAAGAACATCTTCAACTACTTCTGGCTCTGTCCTCTCTTCAGCCCTCCATAATCTGAGCTTTTCACATATTCTTATTCTATCAAAAATATTCTTCAGAAAGCTCACTCTTGACCTTCCTAATCATTAGGAAGTAATTCAGCCAAAGGAGAATCTCTGTGGCCCTAGCAGCACAGGGAAAGGAAGAGATGAACCCTGAGGTGAAAGAAGGAAGAGACTGACAGAGGCCTGGTCCATGGTTTCCCAAGTGAAGTCCATGGGCCACTTGCATCAGAAACACCTGGGGGCTGAGAAAAATGTATGGCCTTAGGGCCCACTCCAGGCCAGTGTATCTAGAATTTGGGATTCTTCCCAACCCAGGGATCGAAACCATGTCTCCCACATTGCAGGAAATTCTTTAACAGCTGAGCTACCAGGGAAGCCCATAGGATTGGGGAACATTAATAAAATTTATTTTATTAAGTTTAATAAATTTTATTTTACTAAATTTAGTAAATTCTATTTTATTAAATTTAATAAATGTTACTTTATTAAACTTAACAACTTTTATTAAATTTATTTATTAAAACTAACAAATTTTATTTATTAAAGTAAAATCAGATTTTAATCATGTATTTTTGTTGATATTTACATAGAAAATCTGAGAAGCACTGGGCTACATCATGAAGATTTGGCCAGAGGGTGAACACTCAAGCTGGCTTCACATCCATTTGCCATTTTATCATAGTTTGTTGTTGTGACTGTCTTCTGTTTTGAATACTTCCTTGTTCGGGGCATGACAAGGTGTTCTAGGTTCATCTTGTACTTTCTCTACCCAGCCCAATTTGGCTAATACTTCAAGGAGTTCTGGTGTCTTTTACTAGAAAATGGCCGTTAGAAGTGAAGATCTGGACAGGAGATGAACTCTTTGCTATTGGGCTGTCACTGCTCTCAAGCCTTTTCAGTGTACAGAGCTAAGGAACACATATATTGTTATACACATATACACAAAATCATACACGTGATTGCATTCATATCTATGTCTATACCTATCTAAACCAGTCAATCCTACAGGAAATCAACCCTGAATATTCATTGGAAGGACTGATGCTGAAGCTGAGGTTCTAACACTTAGACTTCCCAGGTGGCTCAGACGGTAAAGCATCTGTCTACAACAGTAGACAGACTTAGGCACCTAGGCCACCTAATGTGAAGAGCTGATTCACTGGAAAAGACCCTGATGCTGGGACAGATTCAAGGCAAAACTAGAAGGGGACAGCAGAGGATGAGATGGTTGGATGGCATCACTGACTCAAAGGACATCAGTTTGAGCAAGCTCTGGATGATAATGAAGAGGAGGGAAGCCTGGCATGCTACACTCCATGGGGTCACAAAGAGTAAAATACAACTTAGAGACAGAACAACAATCTATCTATTAATATCATCCATCAATCTGTCTCATCTATCTATCTATCATCTATCAGTCTCTATCATCTAACAGTGTCTATCATTCATCTATCTATTTATGTATCTACATGCTGAAAACCACGATTGACTGATAGGAAGATAAGAGAAAAGTTACAAGCACAATGGAAATTTCAAGTACACAGAGAGAGGAAACTAGAATGATCCCAATTTCTTCTCTCTGTGTACTTGTAATTTTTCTATCATCTAACAGTCTCTATCATTCATCTATCTATTTATGTATCTACATGCTGAAAACCACGATTGACTGATAGGAAGATAAGAGAAAAGTTACAAGCACAATGGAAATTTCAAGTACACAGAGAGAGGAAACTAGAATGATCCCAATTTCTTCTCTCTGTGTACTTGTAATTTCCATCTGAGACACTGAAAAAAACTGGCTTCTAGTATATTTACCTATTCTATCAGTCCCAGTGTATGTAACCTTTCTCCCATTTTCCCTGCCAATCCCTTCTGTTCCAGCCCTGAACCTCCATTCCAAGCCATCCTCCCTTGGGGTGCCTTTAACTTCCCTGGGCCCGGACACCTCACATCAGGCCATACTCTTGCCCCCACATGCACAGTACAAGTCAGGGATGATGACAGTTTTACAGGAGTATGGTAGCAAGGGAGAAGAGTCAATATGAGAGATATTTAGGAGGTAAAATGGACAGAATTGGACAACAGATTAAATACAAGGAGCAAAGGAAGGGAGAAGTTCATATTAAGGATGATTCTGAGGTCTCTGACTTCATAATTATATGGATGCCCTTGCTAGGAAGAATGCTGGAAGAGGACCAAATTCTGCATATCAACGCAATTTGTACTTCTCTTTTACAGCATCGATTCTATATAATAGAAGTAATATAAAATGCAAGCAAATATTATACAATAGAAGCATTGTACTTCCATTATAATTATATACATGTAAAATTTTGAAATCAAGGCTTTTTAAAAATAATTTCTTTATTTTTGGCTGTGCTAGGCCTTCATTGCTACATGGGTTTTCCTCTTCATTGCAATGCATGGGTTTCTTGCAGTGGCTTCTCTTGTTGCAGAGCACAGGCTCTTTGGCATGTGGGCTTCAGTAGTTGCAGCTCATGGGCTTCGATAGTTGCAGCACATGGGCTTCAGTAGTTGGAATGCATGGGCTCAGTAGCTGAGGTTCCTGGGCTCTAGAGGACAGGCTCAGTAATTGTGGCATACAGGCTTAACTGCTCCGCAGCATGTGGGATCTTCCTGGATCAGGGATCGAACCTGTCTCTCCTGCATTGGCAGGCATATTCTTTAACATTGAGCCACCAGGGAAGCACTGAAATCAAGGCATTTCAAAGCTTAGCAAACTAAGGCCCACAGGTCAAATGAACATGGCCCACAAGCTAACAAAAATAGATATACAACAAAGACTGTATGAGATTTGCCAGTCTAAAATATTTACTCTGTGGAACTCCTGAATCCAGTGAACATTAATGGACAGGAGCTCATCAAACACCTCCACACCTACACTGAAACCAACCACCACCCAAGGGCCAATAAGTTCCAGAGGAAGACATACCATGCAAATTCTCCAGCAACATAGAAACATAACCCTGAGCTTCAATATACAGGCTGCCCAAAGTCACTCCAAACTCATTGACATCTCATAACTCAGTACTGGACACTTCATTGCACTCCAGAGAGAAGAAATACAGCTCCACCCACCAGAACACTGACACAAGCTTCCCTAACCAAGAAACCTTGGCAAACCACCCATACAACCCCACTCACAGTGAGGAAACTCCACAATAAAGAGAACTCCACAAACTGCCAGAATACGGAAAGTCTACCCCAAACACAGCAATCTAAACAAGATGAAGAGACAGAGGAATACCCAGCAGGTAAAGGAATAGGATAAATGCCCACCAAGTCAAACAAAAGAGGAAGAGAGAGGGAAGCTACCTGATAAAGAATTCCAAATACTGATAGTGAAAATGATCCAAAATCTTGAAAACAAAATAGAATCACACATAAATAGCCTGGAGACAAGGATTGAGAAGATGCAAGGAAGGTTTAACAAAGACCTAGAAGAAATAAAAAAGAGTCAATATATAATGAATAATGCAATAAATGATATCAAAAACACTCTGGAGGGAACAAACAGTAGAATAACAGAGGCAGAAGATAGGATAAGTGAAGTAGAAGATAGAATGGTAGAAATAATCAGAGAGGAAAACAGAAAAATGAATTAAAAGAAATGAGGACAATCTCAGAGACCTCCAGGACAATGTTAAACGCTCCAACATTCGAATAATGGGAGTCCCAGAAGAAGAAGACAAAAAGAAAGACCATGAGAAAATACTTGAGGAGATAATAGTTGAAAACTTCCCTAAAATGGGGAAGGAAATAATCACCCAAGTCCAAGAAACCCAGAGTTCCAAACAGGATAAACCCAAGGCGAAACACCCCAAGACATATATTAATCAAATTAACAAAGACCAAACACAAAGAACAAATATTAAAAGCAGCAAGGGAAAAACAACAAATAACACACAAGGGGATTCCCATAAGGATAACTGCAGATCTTTCAATAGAAACTCTTCAGGCGAGGAGGGAATGGCAAGACATACTTAAAGTGATGAAAGAAAATAACCTACAGCCCAGATTACTGTACCCAGCAAGGATCTCATTCAAATATGAAGGAGAAATCAAAAGCTTTACAGATAAGCGAAAACTGAGAGAATTCAGCACCACCAAACCAGCTCTCCAACAAATGCTAAAGGATATTCTTTAGACAGGAAACATAAAAAGGGCATATAAACCCGAACCCAAAACAATAAAGTAAATGGCAACAGGATCATACTTATCAATAATTACCTTAAACGTAAATGGGTTGAATGCCCCAACCAAAAGGCAAATACTGGCTGAATGGATACAAAAACAAGACCCCTATATATGCTGCCTACAAAAGACCCACCTCAAAACAAGGGACACATACAGACTGAAAGTGAAGGGCTGGAAAAAGATATTCCACGCAAATAGAGACCAAAAGAAAGCAGGAGTAGCTATACTCATATCCGATAAAATAGACTTTAAAGTGAAGACTGTGAAAAGAGACAAAGAAGGCCACTACATAATGATCAAAGGATCAATCCAAGAAGAAGATATAACAATTATAAATATATATACACCCAACATAGGAGCACCGCAATATGTAAGACAAATGCTAACAAGTATGAAAGGGGAAATTAACAATAACACAGTAATAGTGGGAGACTTTAATACCCCACTCACATCTATGGACAGATCAACCAAACAGAAAATTAACAAAGAAACGCAAACTTTAAATGATACAATAGACCAATTAGACCTAACTGATATCTATAGGACATTTCACCCCAAAACAATGAATTTCACCTTTTTTCTCAAGTGCTCATGGAAGCTTCTCCAGGATAGATCACATCCTGGGCCATAAATCTAACCTTGATAAATTCAAAAAAATCGAAATCATTCCAAGTATCTTTTCTGACCATAATACATTAAGATTAGATCTCAATTACAAGAGAAAAACTATTAAAAATTCCAACATATGGAGGCTGAACAACACGCTTCTGAATAACCAATAAATCACAGAAGAAATCAAAAAAGAAATCAAAATATGCATAGAAACGAATGAAAATGAAAACACAACAACCCAAAACCTGTGGGACACTATCAAAGCAGTCTGAAGAGGAAAGTTCATATCAATACAGGCATACCTCAAGAAACAAGAAAAAAGTCAAATAAATAACCTAACTGTACACCTAAAGCAACTAGAAAAGGAAGAAATGGAGAACCCCAGAGTTCGTAGAAGGAAAGAAATCTTAAAAATTAGGGCAGAAATAAATGCAAAAGAAACGAAAGAGACCATAGCAAAAATCAAGAAAGCAAAAAGCTGGTTCTTTGAAAGGATAAATAAAATTGCCAAACCATTAGCCAGACTCATCAAGAAACAAAGAGAGAAAAATCAAATCAATAAAATTAGAAATGAAAATGGAGAGATCACAACAGACAACTCAGAAATACAAAGGATCATAAGAGACTACTATCAGCAATTATATGCCAATAAAATGGACAACGTGGAAGAAATGGACAAATTCTTAGAAAAGTACAACTTTCCAAAACTGAACCAAGAAGAAATAGAAAACCTTAACAGACCCATCAAAGCACGGAAATTGAAACTGTAATCAGAAATCTTCCAGCAAACAAAAGCCCAGGTCCAGACGGCTTCACAGCTGAATTCTACCAACAATTTCGAGAAGAGCTAACACCTATCCTACTGAGACTCTTCCAGAAAATTTCAGAGGAAGGTAAACTTCCAAACCCATTCTATGAGGCCACCATCACCCTAATACCAAAACCTGACAAAGATGTCACCAAAAAAGAAAACTACAGGCCAATACCACTGATGAACATAGATGCAAAAATCCTTAACAAAATTCTAGCAATCAGAATCCAACAACACATTAAAAAGATCATACACCATGACCAAGTGGGCTTTATCCCAGGGATGCAAAGATTCTTCAATATCCACAAATCAATCAATGTAATTCACCACATTAACAAACGGAAAAATAAAAGCCATATGATTATCTCAATATATGCAGAGAAGGCCTTTGTCAAAATTCAACATCCATTTATGATACAAACTCTCCAGAAAGTAGGAATACAAGGAACATACCTCAACATAATAAAAGCTATATTTGACAAACCCACAGCAAACATTATCCTCAATGGTGAAAAACTGAAAGCATTTCCCCTAAAGTCAGGAGCAAGACAAGGGTGCCCACTTTCACCGCTACTATTCAACATAGTTCTGGAAGTTTTGGCCACAGCAATCAGGGCAGAAAAAGAAATAAAAGGAATTCAAATTGGAAAAGAAGAAGTAAAACTCTCACTGTTTGCAGATGACATGATCCTCTACACAGAAAATCCTAAAGACTCCACCAGAAAATTACTAGAGCTAATCAATGAATATAGTAAAGTTGCAGGATATAAAATCAACAGACAGAAATCCCTTGCATTCCTATACACTAATAATGAGAAAGTAGAAAAAGAAATTAAGGAAACAATTCCATTCACCATTGCAACGAAAAGAATAAAATACTTAGGAATATATCTACCTAAAGAAACTAAAGACCTATATATGGAAAACTATAAAACACTGATGAAAGAAATCAAAGAGGACACTAATAGATGGAGAAATATACCGTGTTCATGGATCGGAAGAATCAATATAGTGAAAATGAGTATACTACCCAAAGCAATCTATAGATTCAATGCAACCCCTATCAAACTACCAATGGTATTTTTCACAGAGCTAGAACAAATAATTTCACAATTTGTATGGAAATATGAAAAACCTCAAATAGCCAAAGCAATCTTGAGAAAAAAGAATGGAACTGGAGGAATCAACCTGTCTGATTTCAGGCTCTACTATATAGCCACAGTCATCAAGACAGTATGGTACTGGCATAAAGAAAGAAATATAGATCAATGGAACAAAATAGAAAGCCTAGAGAAAAACCCACACACCTACGGACACCTTATCTTTGACAAAGGAGGCAAGAATATACAATGGAGAAAAGACAATCTCTTTAACAAGCGGTGCTGTGAAAACTGGTCGACCACGTGTAAAGGAATGAAACTAGAACACTTTCTAACATCATACACAAAAATAAACTCAAAATGGATTAAAAATCTAAACATAAGACCAGAAACTATAAAACTCCTAGAGGAGAACATAGGCAAAACACTCTCCGACATAAATCACAGCAGGATCCTCTATGATCCACCTCCCAGAATACTGGAAATAAAAGCAAAAATAAACAAATGGGATCTAATTAAAATTAAAAGCTTCTGCACAACAAAGGAAACTATAAGCAAGGTAAAAAGACAGCCTTCTGAATGGGAGAAAACAATAGCAAATGAAGCAACTGACAAACAACTAATCTCAAAAATATACAAGCAACTTATGCAGCTCAATTCCAGAAAAATAAACGACCCAATCAAAAAATGGGCCAAAGAACTAAACAGACATTTCTCCAAAGAAGACATACGGATGGCTAACAAACACATGAAAAGATGCTCAACATCACTCATTATCAGAGAAATGCAAATCAAGACCACAATGAGGTACCATTTCACACCAGTCAGAATGGCTGCGATCCAAAAGTCTACAAGCAATAAATGCTGGAGAGGGTGTGGAGAAAAGGGAACCCTCTTACACTGTTGGTGGGAATGCAAACTAGTACAGCCACTATGGAGAACAGTGTGGAGATTCCTTAAAAAACTGCAAATAGAACTGCCTTATGACCCAGCAATCCCACTGCTGGGCATACACACCGAGGAAACCAGAATTGAAAGAGACACATGTACCCCAATGTTCATTGCAGCACTGTTTATAATAGCC
Organism: Cephalophus harveyi; assembly: GCA_006410635.1. NCBI lineage: Eukaryota > Metazoa > Chordata > Mammalia > Artiodactyla > Bovidae > Cephalophus > Cephalophus harveyi. The sequence goes on along the minus strand of SJYT01052087.1, from coordinate 32,590 downwards.
AGGACATGGAAACAACCTAGATGTCCATCAGCAGATGAATGGATAAGAAAGCTGTGGTACATATACACAATGGAGTATTACTCAGCCATTAAAAAGAATACATTTGAATCAGTTCTAATGAGGTGGACGAAACTGGAGTCTATTATACAGAGTGAAGTAAGGTAGAAAGAAAAACACCAATACAGTATACTAATGCATATATATGTAATTTAGAAAGATGGTAACGATAACCCTGTATGCGAGACAGCAAAAGAGACACAGATGTAAAGAACAGTCTTTTGGACTCTGTGGGAGAGGGCGAGGGTGGGATGTTTTGGGAGAATAGCATTGAAACATGTATAATATCATATGTGAAACGAATCACCAGTCCAGGTTCGATGCATGATACAAGATGCTCGGGGCTGGTGCACTGGGATGACCCAGAGGGATGGGATGGGGAGGGAGGAGGGAGAGGGGTTCAGGACGGGGAACATGTGTACACACCTGGCAGATTCATGTTGATGTATGGCAAAACCAGTACAATATTGTCAAGTAATTATACTCCAATTAAAATAAATTTATACTTAAAAAATACAAGAATGAACAGTAAGTTCCTACTGTATAGCACAGGAAACTATATTCAATATCCTGTGATAAACCATAATGGAAAAGAATATGAAAAATATATATGTATAACTGAGTCAATTTGCTGTACAGCGGAAATTAACACAACATTGTAAATTGACTATACTTCAATAAAAATAAATAAATAAATAAATAAAATGTTTACTCTGTGGCCCTTTGTAAAAAGAGTGTGTGGATCTTTGCTTTCATAGTTCATCTTGCTTCATGAGATAATGAATACATGTTTATAAAATTAGATTTTATACTTAAAACATTCTCCAAGGAATTTAAATTGTAAAGGAAAAATAATATATAAGGAAGCATAAATTTCATGTATAGAAAAAGAGAGAAAAAAATGCATATTTTTAAAACCGGATAAAATGGAGAACTTCCTGTCGATTTATTCAGTCAATGAAAATTCATGGGGAAGAAGAATTTGTAAGAATTTGAAAGTTCTCCTTCGGTGGTCTAACTGAAAGAATTTAAGCAATCTTGAATTTTTGTGGCAGAATGAACATATTTTTTACTCTTGCAAAATTATACACTGTGAATAAGAAATCATATTCTCCTAAACATCAAGTTTTATTGCTCATGAACTTCTCAGTTTCACCTTTACTTCCCTGTAACTAGCGAAAAATACTCTTTAAACTAAATGTTAGCCCAATAATAGCTCAACAATTTAGTAAATGTGAAGCCATATTCCATTATCTTGCTAATGATTACAATTGCATTTATACAGAACCCAGTAATTTCTACATGTAAAAACAATTGCTTCACCTCTTCTACAGACCCCCATCAGAGTTTACATTGTTTTAGAGATTACATGTTCTATAATCTCTACTTAGAATTAAGGCTTGGATATTTCTGCAGTTGATTTCCTTCGATAATTAAGTTCATTTTGTCTCATTTTCTTAGAAAAGGTTACAGGAATTGCCATGTAAATGAATATGCAAGTTGGTAACTAAGGATACTATGTTTTTACTAGGACAGCAGCCAAGTCCATCTGTTTACATACAGGTGGTTGTAAGCAAAACATATCAGTCATGGAGAAGGAAGTAAGAAGGAAAGAAAGGAGGTAGAAACCCACCCTGGCCCCTCCATTCAAAGAATTCGACTTTAAGCACTCAGTTTAATGAAGGCTTCCTTTATAAGGCATTTCCTTACCCCTCTGCTGTCTGATTTAGAAGTTAGAATCAATCACTTCTTTTCTTATACCCCATTACACTTAGTTCAAGTATCTGTTCTATAACAATTACAGACAATTGGTTTACATGTCCACTTCTGTCTGCCAGGCTATAGGCTCCTTAAGGAAAGGACTGTACCTCAGCCTTGCCACATTCAGTGCCAGCCACAGAGCATTTTCAACAAACCTTTGTAGATGAGTAAGTACACCCCAGTATCTTTGCCTGGAGAATTCCACGGACAGAGGAGCCTGGTGGGCTACAGTCCATGGGGTTGCAAAGAGTCGAACATAATTGAAGTGACTTAGCACAGCCCAGAACAGCACAACTTGCTCAATGTGGGCTTATCTCCTTTCTCATTTGCAGCCATACTAAACCAGCCTGAACCCTGAGATCCTTGACTTCCCATGTGCCTTTTCTCGGGGTACCAGGGAATGCTCATAATCCCCCAGCATGCCTCTCTGCTCCCAAAATAGTCCCTTTGCCTGGAGCATCCTGGCCTATCCTACCCATGCCCACACAAATCAGCAAGAAAGAGTTTTAATGGATTTAGAGATCATGTGCTCCCACCCCTCCTATCTATCCGTAAAAGTCCACCTCAAGCACCACTTCCTCCATGAAGACTTTGTGATCACTCTGTCTCACAATACAGAAAGACACTTGGCACTTTGGAACTCCCCTATGGCAATCATTGCATGTGTTTGACTTATTCCTGGGCATGTTTTTCACATCCACTACAGGGCCAGGTTGAAAACTATAAATTTTAAAATATTTTGGTGTCCTAAAAATTAAACAGTAACATCTGTAATTTGTACAATTAAAGCTTTTATGCTTTGGGAGGAAAGCATATCATTCTTTCAAACAAAACAAAAGTATGTTTCTCTGCTCTTCAAGTTTCCCAAGTGTCAGCTTCGTGTGTGTAATGGGTATTTACTCAGTCAGCCTTGATTCTTAAGCACACGGCGGCCTGTGAGCATTTTCAGGAAAGACAGCCCTACTCCTCTCAATGAGCCTTCAAAGGGTAAGCAGGGGACCAACAGAACAGTAAATGTATGATGAGGTGACTAGAACTAGCATTTACTCAATGATGAGCAAGAAATAAGTTTAAACAGTCCCATCCAAATCTTTTTAGTGCCCCACGGAGAGCACATAGCTCCCGTAACACAGGAAACAGTGCAAATCTTGAGAAGCCAGCAGTACAAAATGCTTAGTTTCCTATCTTTCCTCTCCCCACCGCTCAGTGCCCTTGGCGAGGAGCCACCCACTTCCAGCTTTGTTTGGAAAAGGATTTATGGGACAGTGGCATTAACATTGTGCAGACTAATGCATCTTTGGATTTTTCTGGAAGCCACTGCTGTTTCTTCTGCTGGAGTCCACTTAGCAAATATCTTGGGAACGCAGTTTCTCTAATGTCTTAGAAGCCTCTCTACGTTTGATTCCTGAAGCATCACTTTCCACATCCTCAATCAGAAATCAGAAAGTACCTAGCCCATTTCCTGTGTTCAAAGCAGCCCTAAGCGCCAAGAGCTGTAGGCTCCTGGGCCGCTGTCAGGTTGGGGGGCAGGCAGAGGGCATGCAGAGCAGCAGCAGCACTGACTCTACCCAGTTTTAGATCAGTATTACCAGGACCAGACCAAAACACAGACCTGTGTCTTCTCGGGCATCTTCTAGTTAATCCAGTCAACAGGTTTCAAAACACAATCTCTGGGGCTTCCCTGGTGGCTCAGTGGTAAAGCATCCGCCTGCCAATGCAGGAGACACAGGTTCCATCCCTGATCCGGGAAGGTCCCACGTGCTGCCGAGCAACTAAGCCTGTGCACCGCAGCTATTGAGCTTGTGTGCTGAGCCCGTGCTGGACAAGAGAAGCCACCGCGGTGAGAAATCCACGCACCGCAACTGGGGAGGAGCCCCTTCTCGACACAGCTAGAGAACGACCGGCACAGCAATGAAGACCCAGCTCAGCCAAAAATAAATAAATAAGCAACTACAATTTTATATATATATTTAAAAAAAAAAAAAAGACCCGTGGCTGCCCTGAATTCCTGGAAGTTTTCTGAGGGATGGAGGTCTCTGAGAGATGCCTACAGAAAGGGTAGCGCCAGACAAGAGTGAGAGAGAATGGGATGGGCAGAGCGTCAAACCACTGACTCACAGCAACCCTTCTCTTGTGTGTCTTACTTTATAAAATAGCTTTTAAATTTTATCATTTATTATTAAAATTGCCCAAAATACATGAATATAGGGAGAACCCAAAACACTACAGCTTTCAACAAAATAATCCTGAGTGCTTTGCCTTACTTGTTTCTGTTTTTCTTATAAGAATTTATGTGAAATAAGACTTCTGCTACTATTTAAAAAAAAAAAATGCTGGGATAGATAACTTCCAGTATAGATTATAGTCTGCTGGCTCCAACTGCTGCATCATGAGTTTAATCTATTGAAAGGAAAGTGTCAGGTCTAGGTGCCAGGCTTCATATTTGCAGAGCTTCCACTGTTTTAAATATTTATTTATTTGGCTGTATCAGGTCTTAGTTGTGGCACACAGGATCTTCATTGCGTCATGTGGGATCTCTCTTGTGCACTGACTCACTAGTTGCAGTACAGGCTTAGTTGCTTCACAGCTTGTGGGATCTTCCCAGATCAGGGATTGAACCTGTGTTCCCTGAATTATAAGATGGATTCTTAACCATTGGATCACCAGGGATGTCCCATGATTCCATTGTTTTTGACCCGAGGTAATTCTCTCTTTAAGATATTGCAATGAAAAAAAAAAAAGATATTGCATTGAGTTCCCACCACATTATTTTTTCACATTTAAAATCCTCCTCCTCATGGGATTTCCCTGGCAGTGTAGCGGTTAGGACTCTACTCTTTTCCTGCTGGGGGGCCCAGGTTTGATCCCTGGTTAGGGAACTAAGATCCCAAAAGATGCACAAGAAAACAAAACAAAACAAAAAATGCCTCTCCTTTGAAATTCAGTGCCTTTTATTATGATACTCAAGAGGATCTAACATCTCCCCTTTATAGGCTTACTTAGAGTGAGTCACCCTCTATGATGCCCTGGTGGGGCCCAGTTTTGATCCCTGGTTAGGGAACTAAGATCCCAAAAGATGCACAAGAAAACAAAACAAAACAAAAAATGCCTCTCCTTCGAAATTCAGTGCCTTTTATTATGATACTCAAGAGGATCTAACATCTCCCCTTTACAGGCTTACTTAGAGTGAGTCACCCTCTGTGACGCCCTCATGTGGTCCCCTCTCAAGTTGACATGGCAAGCCAAATACAATGGAGCCTTGATAAGCTTGCATGTGGGACTTGTCCTTTTGGATCGCTCTTTATTGAATCCAAGCCCTCATGCTGGGAGGAAGCCCAAGCGACCACACGAAGAGGCTGTTGGTGAAGAAGACTGAGACACCTGACTGACAACATCAGCTGAGCACAGCAACCAGCCAGCAACAAGCACTGACCCCCCAGCCACACAAGCGAGGCCAGTAGAACCTTCCAGCCACCCCAGGGCCCCAGTCAATGCTCACAGGAAGCAGAACTGCCTAGTCAACCTCTAGAATCATGTGAAGTAGTCAACTCCATGTGATATGAAATCGTTGTGTTAAGCCAGTACATTTTAAGATGTCTTATCTTGCAGTGGTAGATAACGAAAGCACATGGCTCCACTCTTCCTAGACCAAAAAACCCCACAAAAATTATCTTTCAGTTCAGTGTGTGTGGGTTTCGGTCGTGTCCAACTCTGTGACCCCATGGACTGTAGCCTGCCAGACTCCTCTGTCCATGGAATTCTCCAGGCAAGAATACTGGAGGGTTGCCATTTACCACTCTAGTGGATCATCCCTACCCAGTGATCCAACCTGCATCTCCTGCTTCTCTTGCATTGGCAGATGGATTCTTTACTATTGAGACATAGCAAATACACAGTTTTTAAAAAATTTTAGCATCAGTTTATTTATTTGGTGGCTCTGGGTCTTAGTTAGGGCATGCAGGATCTTTGATCTTTGCTGTCACATGCAGTATCTTTAGCTGCGCGTATGGGATCTAGTTTCCTGACCAGGGCTTGAATCCAGGTCCTCTTCATGGAAAGGAGCATGGAGTCTCTGGAGCATGGAGCCACTGGACCAACAGGAAAGTCTCTCAATAAGCATATATTAAGTGTATGCATATAGCAGAAGCTAGCTAGATACTGGAACCACGATGGCAAAGAAGTCCATTGCTGTCCCACGGCTTCATTACCTGGAAGGAGAGACAAACATCTAAACAAATAAATACAGTGGAGAGTCACACATGCGATAGTAAATGTGTGTACAAGAAATAGGACTAATAGGATGGAGTAATTAACTTTTGAGAAAGACTGCCAAGAAAAGTTTCTTAGAGGCAAGAATACCTCAGCAGGGTTTATAAGGGTGAGTTGGGAAAAAGCAGTTGGGGAATCATGAGAGCATGATGCAGAAAATGTAGTAACAGAACATGGTGTGTGCAGACACCTGCCAGACCTGTCTCTACTGAAAGGAAAGGTGGGGAAAGGTGATCATGAAAATACACACAGAGGTGCCAGGTCACAGTAACCTAGCAGGGCTGCCCCATTTAACTCCAAGGGCAATGAGAAGAGTTAGGAGAGGAATTCCAGGCAGAGTCAGGCTGTGCTTTATTTTTTTGGCTGCAGTTGGTCTTCGTTGCTGTGCACAGGCTTTCCCTAGTTGTGGCAAGTGGGGCCTACTCTCTAGTTTCCAGCTTCTCATTGAGGTGGTCTCTCCTGTTGTGGAACAAGGTTCTAGGTTCCTGGGTGTCAGTAGTTCTGGTGCACAGGGTTAGTTGCTCCACACCACGTGGAATCTTCCTGGACCAGGGATCGAACCAGTGTCCCCTGCATTGGCCAGTAGATTCTTAACCACTAGACCACCAGGGAAGTCCCTTAGCTCAGGTATTGAAAGATCATATGGGCTGCTATTTGCAGGATAGATCTTCAGAAGCAAAACCAGAAACAACAGTACTTGTTAGAGGCTTGAAGTCGGGCAGTGAAAGTAGAGCTAAGGGGAGAGAATGGATTTGAGGAATACTGAAAAGGGAAAAATTGGAGTGAAAATAATTTTGTGTTTCATCATCCTGTTTTTCAGAGCTGGTACACTAGGGCTGCAGACAAATCTGGCATAGCTGGGAGAATGGCTTCTCACAAGAGGATTAAGCAAGTAAGTAAATATTTGGAAAGTGGCAGAGCAGTTTCTCACTGTTGCAGAAAGGCGTTGCAAATGTGGAGAGAAGAAACTGCAGTATTGGACTGGAATTTGGAGATATCAGTTTGAAGTCATGGCTGTTTAAGATAGATTACATCATAGACGATGGGCTTCCCAGGTGGTGCTGTGGTAAAGAACCCACCTGCCAATGCAGGAGACTTAAGAGACAAGGGTTCAATCCCTGGGATGGGAAGATCCACTGGAGATGGAAATGGCAACCCATTTCAGTCTTCTTACCTGGAGAATCCTGTGGACAGAGGAGCCTGGCCAGCTATGACTGAAGTGACTTAGCACGCATGCATGTACATGATAGATGATAGATGGATAGATCCATAGATATGGAAATAGGTATGAACAAAAAAGTGTGTTACATTTCCTAGTTGTGGGCACCAAAAGGGCTCAGAAGCAATGACAACTGGTTGCAGTAAAATCCCAGCATTAAAATCTCAGTTTCTGGTTTCTTGGGAAAATGTCTGATTCCAGGACTAGGGCAGGAAAAAACAAGATGGGTCTGGAAACACAGAAAGTAAAGAAGCATTCAGAGAACTGTGAGGACATACCCAAAGGACACAGGAGCCCACTATACGGGGCTTCCATTAGCCAGAGCTGGGATGATTTGAGCACCAAAATAAATAATGACACTGAATATAATCTATCAGGGGAAAAAACAAAATTCATGAGTTCATAATTATATAACTACATAAATAAATAAATATTAAGGAAAAAAGAAAGCCTCTACCTTATAGCAGAATGCCAACCAATAAATATAGACGGAATGATGGAATTAGAAAATCATGACTTGGCAGCCATCCAAGTTATTAGTTATTAGTAATAACTAATAGTAATAACATTATTAGTTCAGTTCAGTTCAGTCGCTCAGTTGTGTCCGACTCTTTGTGACCCCATGAATTGCAGCATGCCAGGCCTCCCTGTCCATCACCAACTCTCAGAGTTCACTCAGACTCACGTCCATCGAGTCGGTGATGCCATCCAGCCATCTCATCCTCGGTCGTCCCCTTCTCCTCCTGCCCACAATCTCTCCCAGCATCAGAGTCTTTTCCAATGAGTCAACTCTTTGCATGAGGTGGCCAAAGTACTGGAGTTTCAGCTTTAGCATCATTCCTTCCAAAGAACACCCAGGGCTGATCTCCTTCAGAATGGACTGGTTGGATCTCCTTGTAGTCCAAGGGACTCTCAAGAGCCTTCTCCAACACCACAGTTCAAAAGCATCAATTCTTTGGCGCTCAACTTTCTTCACAGTCCAACTCTCACATCCATGCATGACCACTGGAAAAACCATAGCCTTGACTAGACAGACCTTTGTTGGCAAAGTAATGTCTCTGCTTTTGAATATGCTATCTAGGTTGGTCATAACTTTTCTTCCAAGGAGTAAGCATCTTTTAATTTCATGGCTGCAGTCACCATCTGCAGTGGTTTTGGAGCCCAAAAGAATAAAGTCTGACACTGTTTCCACTGTTTCCCCATCTATTTCCCATGAAGTGATGGGACCAGATGCCATGATCTTCATTTCTGAATGTAATTTAGGTAGAATCATCATTGAATGCTAAAACTTGCAGGGAAAATTTGATAAGGATATGGACATAGTCTCAAGGCAGATCCCCAAATATTTATCTGATTATTTAAAAGTACAAAATACTTACTATTTAACTTGAAAATGAACAAAGCCAGCTCCATCTTAAGTGATAAAATACAACATGACCAGGAACAGGATAAATTGACATTATCCTGAAAACACAGCATTACTTCCAGAAAATTCCTGCCAAAAATGCATGACCCAAATCTAGGAATGAGAAATATCAGATCAACACATGGTAAGGGACATTCTACAAAGCAATTATCCTGCTCTTTAAAAACTGTCAAAGTTGTGAAAAACAAGGAAAGAATGAGGAAATGTTCCAGATTGAGGGAAACTAAAAACACTTGCTAAATACAACACATGATCCTGGGGTGGCTTCTGAAATTATAAATCACATTATTGAGATGATGTTGAAATTTGAATGAGGCCTACAGGTCAGATGGCAGTATTACAGCAATATTCATTTCCTGGTCTCGATGGTTTCATTCTGGTTAAATAAGTGTCCTTGTTTTGAGGAAATACACACTGAAGTAATAAAGGATGATGGGACATCATGTCTGCAACTGCTCTCAACTGGTTCAGGAACAAAACAACAGTACTATGTATAAGCATACAGATGGAACAATAAGACAAATGAGGTAAGGTGTAAACAATTGAAGAGTCTGGGAGAAGAGGACATAGGAAAGTTCTTGTTCTATAAACATGAAATTACTTTTAAACCAAAAAAAATGTTTAATGTGTTAATATTCTAGAAAATGCAAACTCATCTAAAGTGACAGAAAGCAGATCACTGGTTGTCTGAGTAGGGAGGGACCGAGGAAGGAAATAGGATTACACAGGGACACAAGGAAACTTTGGGGGGTAATGGATATGTTCATTATCTTGATTGTGGTAATGACTTCCCTGGTGTATGTCAGAACTTACACTGTACCATTAAAAATCTACTAATAAGTAAAATAGAAGAAATTATTTTTTAAATTCCTGATCCCTGTCTAGGGAATCCAACCAACATTTCCTGGTCATGTGCGTCCATATTCCTGGAACACTCTATCCCAGGAAACTCCTCTATCTTATCCACTGTTCTGTAAGCAAGAAGACAGTGGACTTCCGTCTCCATTGACTCTTCCTTTACCAAAATCTGCTGTCTTTCATTGATTCAGCAAATCTTATTGTTGAATATTTTTAAGAAGTGACTTTTTTTTTTGAAGTATAGCTGGTTTGCAATGTTCTGTTAATTTCTGCTGTATAGTAAAGTGATTCAGTGCTTATTTAACTTCTATGCAGAGTACATCATGAGAAACGCTGGACTGGAAGACATGGGAGGGGGGTGGCGGGGGGGACAATGGGATAGAATCAGAGAATGAAAATTACTTGGAACTTAAAAAGTCAACCACCAATTAAAGAAACTCAATGAAACCTAAGCCATCCCAAGAAGATGAAATGCACATCCAGAAAGTGGTAAATACACTAGTAAATCTAAATGAATATTGACCGTACCTAACAGTAATTATAACAGCAATAATAACAATATCTTGTAGATTTTTGAAAAAATATATCTCATACACAGACACTTAAGAAAAAAGAACATCTGAATAGCCAATAAGCTTACGAAAAGGTAGTCAACTTCATTAGTAAAACTAGAGAAAATAAAGACAATCTAAAGATACTTAAAAAAATAATAATCATAAAAGCAGCCAGAGAAGATCCTCAAAGACAGACATCTGACTGCAGAAAATAGTGGAAAGACAGCTTCAAGGAACTGAAAGAAAATGCAAGCCCTATGCTATACGTCTAGTCAAGGCTATGGTTTTTCCTGTGGTCATGTATGGATGTGAGAGTTGGACTGTGAAGAAGGCTGAGCGCCGAAGAATTGATGCTTTTGAACTGTGGTGTTGGAGAAGACTCTTGAGAGTCCCTTGGAGATCCAACCAGTCCATTCTGAAGGAGATCAGCCCTGGGATTTCTTTGGAAGGAATGATGCTAAAGCTGAAGCTCCAGTACTTTGGCCACCTCATGTGAAGAGTTGACTCACTGGAAAAGACTCTGATGCTGGGAGGGATTGGGGGCAGGAGGAGAAGGGGACGACAGAGGATGAGATGGCTGGATGGCATCACGGACTCGATGGATGTGAGTCTGAGTGAACTCCGAGAGATGGTAATGAACAGGGAGGCCTGGCGTGCTGCGATTCATGGGGTCGCAAAGAGTCGGGCACGACTGAGCGACTGAACTGAACTGAACTGATACATTCCTTTTAGTATTTTTCCATTATGGGCTTTTTTTCCTATTTCACACACTCCCTAATCATTACATTTTATTTTTTTTAATATTTATTTATTTATTTACTTGGCTGCATCAGGTATTAGTTGCTCTGCAGCATGTGGGGTTTTAGTTCCCCTACCAAGGATCAAACCCATGTGCCCTGCATTGCAAGGTGGATTTTTAACCACTGGTCCACCAGGGAAGTCCCCTTATCAATGAATTTTAAAGTGTACTAACCTTTGCCATTCATACAATGGAAGTATACAATCTTTTCTATTGCCATATTTATAATCATTTAAAATATTCATTTTTATGTTTCTGGCTTACTTTTACATCAGAATTGAAGGTCAGATGTTTAAGTTTTCAGAGAATATATACTGTTAAGCAGAACTGTGTGATGTCTACCTCGGTGCAGGAAAGGGAGGAGAGGCAGGCAGGAGGGCAGCACGGGGAACACAGTTGGATTCCAGGGTAGGGTTCCAGCCCTGGTGCCATCACTAACCAGCTGTCAGCTCTGTGCCAAGCATGCTTTGCCTCCACCTGAAAGTAACACAACATTGTATATCAACTATACTTCAGTTAAAAATTTTCAACATATAGAAAGATTCATCTTACCACTGATGACATCTTACAATTATAAAGGGGTTTCCCATGTGGTGCTAGTGGTAAAGAACCTGCCTATGCAGGAGACATTAGAGACACAGATTTGATCCCTGAATTGGGAAGATTCCCCAGCAGAGGGCATGGCAGCCCACTCCATTATTCTTGCCTAGAGAATCCCGTGGACAGAGGAGTCTGGCAGGCTACAGTTCATAGGGTCACACAGAGTCAGACACAACTGAAGCAATTTAGCACTCACACATAAAATTATAAATGGCAACACTTTTTTTTTCTTAGTGGTGTTTAAACTGAAGGTATATCTTGAATGATTGAAAAAAGCAAGGGGAACTAATCTGGATTAAAGGAAGTAAAAGAGAAATGACAATCTAAAAAAAGAGAATGTTTTGCCTCATCTGTTTAGGTCTAGATGTCCCATATGTCAAAACGAAGGGTGGTTTAAATGCCATATAATCCACCAGTAAAATGTTCTCCACCTTTAGATTATTTGAGGTGTGACCGCTAGATGGAACCCCTGAGCCCATGTCCATGCTGATGCTTTATAAGGAGAGGCGGTGAGGCAGCAGAAAGCCCAAAAAGCATGGATGCAGATGATCCTGTGGTTGATGCAACATGCAGAAAGAATGCAAAGTTGTCCCCTGCAGACAACCATATTCTTGTGTCTTTAACATCTGGGCTGGGAAATTAGAGATCAGAAGCAGTCAGGCCAAAGAGAAAGTCACAAATGTTTTTTTATTCTCTTTACCAAACTCCAAGGCCCTTTGACAAGAAGTATGCAAATCCTGTGTGGTTTTCTGTGTTATCTGAAGTGAAACTTATTTTGAGTTTCACATGTTTTTAGCCAAATGTATTCAAATGAACATTATTTTTTAAAGAAGGGGGATGTATGTCACTTACGTCAAAGGCATTCAAGGATGCTAAAGAGAAATGGTTTTTTAAAATTTGAAAATTAAATTTCTATGAAATCAATCAAAATGGATGAGAATTTTAAAAAAACATACCAAACTATAAGCAGATAGAATAGATTTTATTTTTGTGGGATTTGTGTATGCTAATACAAAATGTTCTGTTCTATGTTCTGTTAACACTTGAACATGCAAGCAACAAATGCTACAGTATAACTGATTCCTTATTCAGTGTTTACAAGTTACACCTGTAAGAAGTGACATACTCTGTGCCCCTCAATCCTTTTCTCTTATTGCTGACCTTTTCTGATGAACATTTTTCAAAACTCTTTCTAAACTGACTTCACTGTCTCTATTGGGAGATATTCCCTTCCATTGTGCACCTTTAGCAGTCAGAAAGATACTCTGCCTTTGGGAAGAAGATATCCAGACACTTAAGAATGATAAACGATAATGGTGAGATTCATGCAGCATCATTCAGATTCAGCAAGAACTTAATGAGAAAATGGTATGTGGCAGAAATTTCAATTCCTTTATTTATTTTTCATAATACCTTTGTTCATGACAAAGAGATGGGGAAACAATGGAAACAGTGAGAGACTTTATTTTGGGGGCTCCAAAATCACTGCAGTTGGTGACTGCAGCCATGAAATTAAAACACGCGTGCTCCTTGGAAGAAAAGTTATTCTTCCAACCTAGACAGCATATTAAAAAGCAGAGACATTACTTTGCCAACAAAGGTCCATCTAGTCAAAGCTATGGTTTTTCTAGCAGTCATGTATGGATGTGAGAGATGGACTATAAAGAAAGCTGAGCACCGAAGAATTGATGCTTTTGAACTGTGGTGTTGGAGAAGACTGTTGAGTGTACATTGGACTGCAAGGAGATGAAACCAATCAATCCTAAAGGAAATCAGTCCTGAATATTCATTGGAAGGACTGATGCTAAAGCTGAAACTGCAATACTTTGGCCACTTGATGCAAAGAGCTGACTCATTGGAAAAGACCCTGATGCTGGGAAAGATTGAAGGCAGGAGGAGAAGGGGATGACAGAGGATGAGATGGTTGGATGGCATCACTGACTCGATGGGTATGAGTTTGAGCAAGCTTCAGGAGTTGGTGATAGACAGGGAAGCCTGGCTTCCGGCTGCAGTCCATGGGGTTGGGAAGAGTCATCTGACATGACTGAGTGACTGAACTGAACTGAATACCTTTGTTGATTGCCATTTTTAATGACATTTTATAGACTGTGAGACAGACACTTAGAGAGGTAATTTGCACTAATAACAAAAGTGGGAAAGCCAGAATTCATACCAATGTCTCCTGATGTCAAACCCAGTGCTTCCCAATTCTCCAAGGTACAACTTATTACCTGAGTCTTAACAAGGAAGGCAGAACCCTCACAGGTGAGTAAGCATGAAGGTATGGAAAGGTTTGGGCTTCCCAAGTGGCTCAGTGGTAAAAAATCCACCTGCCAATGCAGGAGATGTAGGTTCAATCCCTGGGTCAGAAGGATCCCCAGGAGAAGGAAATGGCAGCCCACTCCAGTAATCTCGCCTAGGAAGTCCCACTGACAGAGGAGACTGGCAGGCTACACTCCATAGGGTTGCAGAGTGTCAGACATGACTTAGCAACTGAGCATGCTCGTACACATGGAAGGGGTGTCTTCCCTCCTTGATAGAGATATTCTTCCTTTTCTTAATTATCATTCTTCTTTCACCAGCAAAGAGGAATATGTAGGGGACAGACCACATATAGGCACTTGTCATCAATAGTGCAAAGCTATGTAAGGTCAACAGTCAGCAGCAGATGAGGAGAAATCGTGTAAAAGCACTGACTGACAAATAGGAACGCAAGGAAGCCACTGCCTCTGCTGACGGGTCACCTCCATCATCCCCAGCCCAAGGAAAATGTGTCTGTGGGACTTGGGCTGAAGCTCCACACAGTACCAGAGACCTGGTTTTCTTGTCACTGTTGTTGACAATGACGATGTTGTAAAGGGATGGTGCAGACAGTGAGTTCTCTGAGCAGCATGGAGAAGGATTTTCTCTGTTTTTCCTTCTCCTCCACAAACTAGTACAGGATGTCCCACTCAGCCTATACTTAGGAAGGCAGCTAGACCTGACGTTTAGGAAGTTCTGCCTTCCCTCAGGAGGGGGAAGGAGGGGAACGCAAATACTGAGAGTATCTACCATTTTCCCTAAGGCCTCATAAAGTGGCCGTCTTCCTTACTTCCTGTGGTTCCTGGAACAAGACTGAAGGAATTGTGAGCTGTACTCATCAGCCCCTAATTTTCATATCAAACCAAGCGCATTGTCCTTTAAGTAGAAATCTCTCACAAGGAGAATGTCGGTCCCTGTGAGTAGCCGGAAATATTGGTCTATGCATCTAACCTGGAGGTAGAAGAGAGAGCTGGGCTGTTCCAGCCCACTCCCCTAATGATTTCCCAGCCCCATTCAGTTCCGTGGGCAGCAGATAAGACAGAGGCTGTTAACCCAGCCTGCTGACCAAGTCTCCGCAGGTCCTTTTATCATGGCAAGACTGAACCGAAAGAGAAATTTTGTTGCAGTGTTTCCTTTCTTTCTCTTAAGCCATCTCTGCTCAGAGCTATGGGTGCAGCCTACTGCTGCAGATGGCAGACCGTCCCCTCCCACAGTGTTTCTGGTCGACTGGCTTTTGTGCTGGCTCCATGGGAGGAAATTCCTTCCTGACCTCAGCATTCCTTCCTGACAATTACCATATGCCTTTAGAGACCTGGGAAGCTTCACCCTGGTTTGCACTGTCCCTGTGGAGGCCATTCTTATCCAGCAGCTGCTGCTGCTAAGTCGCTTCAGTTGTGTCCGACTCTGTGCGACCCCATAGACGGCAGCCTACCAGGCTCCCCCATCCCTGGGATTCTCCAGGCAAGAACACTGGAGTGGGTTGTCATTTCCTTCTCCAGAGCAGGACTGAAAGCTTGCTTTTTTCATTATAAGCTACCTTGTTTCTATGAGATTCTGTAAAAGTGAAGGACTAATGCTAAAGCCCCAATTCTTTGGCCACCTGAATGGAAGAGCCAACTCATTGAAAAAGACCCTGATGCTGGGAAAGATTGTGGTCAGAAGAAAAAGGGGCTGACAGAGGATGAGATTATTGGATGGCATCACTGACTCAATAGACATGGGTTTAAGCAAACTCCAGGAGACAGTGAAGGACAGGGAAGACTGGTGTGCTGCAGCTCATGGGGTCACAAAGAGTAGGATATGACTGAGCAACTGAACAACAACAAAACAGTGGATTGCACAAATTAATTATTCCATCCATTTAAAAAAAAAAAAAAAGATTTCATCTAAATCGTTTAAAGCATGTTGCCTTGTTGCTAGGGCTTCCCAGATGACTCAGTGGCAAAGAATCTGCCTGCAGTGCAGGAGACTCAAGACACACAGGTTTGAGCCCTGGCTTGAAAAGATGCCCTGGAAGGGGGAATGGCAACCCACCTCCGCATTCTTGTGTGGGAAATCCCATATACAGAGGAGCCTGGTGGGCTACAGTCTGTGGGGTTGTAAAAGAGTCGGACACAACTGAGCAACCACACACGCACGCACGCCTAGTTGCTGGCCTGTGATGACTGGCACAGGTAGCCAGGCTGAGTTTAATTAAAGGATTTTGCTGTGTCAACAACTGAGAGTAGCATTCTCATCTAACTCAGGAGGAGACTTTGATTAAAGTAGGAGATGGCCATTACCTCAGGGAGCAGGCCCTCCTCCTGTCTCTACCCCTAGATTCTCCACATGTCATCCTTACCCTCCACCCCCTGGGAAGAAGAGGGGACTGGAAGGAAATGCTGTGTTGCCCAGAACCACCACCTGCACAAGGGCAGAGAAGACGTGCTCACAAAACATTTACACTAGGCTTACGTGGTTTTTCTGAAAAGCAGTGAAATCTTTAAAAGTTAGTAAGGCAGTCTATTTTTTTTTTCCAATTTTACTTATTTACTAAATTACCTGCAAGGTTTTGCTTGTTTCGTTTTTGTTGAATCATTTATTTTGAGACTACCAAAGGCATGCATATAGCAAAAGGCTACATAGCAAAAGTAATCTTCCTCCCGCAGGCCTGCCAGACTCCTGCCCGTTTCCTTGTCTGCCGTCTGCTTAGTCGCTCAGTCATATCCATCTCTTTTGCAACCCCATGGATGTTAACCCACCAGTCTCCTTTTGTCTGTGAAATTTTCCAGGCAAGAATACCAGAATGGGTAGCCATTTCCTTCTCCAGGGGATCTTCCCAACCCAGGGATTCAACCTGCGTCTCCTCCATTGAAGAGGAGATGCCCCCTGGGCTGCAGGCAGATTCTTTCCCATTGAGCCACCAGGGAAGCCCAGTTTCCACGTACATCTTCCAAAGATATTTCACTCAGTTATAGGCTGCATGTGTGTGCACTCATTGTTTATCCGAAATTCAAATTTAATTGAACATCTTGTATTTTATCTGGCAATCTCACACTGGCCATCTCTGCTTCTAGACCTTCTCTGGAACAGAACTAGAATATATATAATTTAAAAATTATAATATAATGCAGAAATATACATGCAATATATTAATAGCATAATATATAATAAGTAATACATATATAGTATATTAACTCATGTTTATACACATATCTATTATTTCTTTATTTTATCTGTAATATATAGATAGAAATACATCTTTATTTATTAGATTATATATCACATATAAATAATATGTAGTTATTTATAGTAACTATAATATATTTTAATTATATATTAATTAATATATATTATATTATATAGTTATATTATAATAACTATAATGATGTATATTAACCCACTTCTTTAAATATCTATTATTATTTCTATATCTGTGTGAATATATATCTCATATATATCATAAATCAGTTCAGTTCAGTCACTCAGTCGTGTCCAGCTCTTTGTGACTCCATGGATAGCAGCATGCCAGGCCTCCCTGTCCATCACCAACTCCTGGAGTTTACTCAAACTCATCTCACATACTAGTAAACTAATGCTCAAAATTCTCCAAGCCAGGCTTCAGCAATATGTGAACCTGATTGCTGGGAGAAATATCAATAACCTCAGATATGTAGATGACACCACTCTTATGGCAGGAAGTGAAGAGGAACTAAAGAGCCTCTTGATGAAAAGGAAAGAGGAGAGTGAAAAAGTTGGCTTAAAGCTCAACATTCAGAAAATGAAGATCATGGCATCTGGTCCCATCACTTCATAGGAAATAGATGGGGAAACAGTGGAAACAATGGCTGACTTTATTTTTGGGGGCTCCAAAATCACTGCATATGGTGACTGCAGCCATGAAATTAAAAGACGCTTACTCCTTGGAAGGAAAGAAATGACCAACCTAGATAGCATATTCAAAAGCAGAGATATTATTTTGCCAACAAAGATCCATCTAGTCAAGGCTATGGTTTTTCCAGTACTCATGTATGGATGAGAGAGCTGGACTGTGAAGAAAGCTGGGTGCCGAAGAATTGATGCTTTTGAACTGTGGTGTTGGAGAAGACTCTTGCGACTTCCCTTGGGCTGCAAGGAAGTCCAACCAGTCCATCCTAAAGGAGACCAGTCCTGAGTGTTCATTGGAAGGACTGATGCTGAGGCTGAAACTCCAATACTTTGGCTACCTCATGTGAACAGTTGAAAAGACCCCCCTCATTGGAAAAGACCCTGATGCTGGGAGGGATTGGGGGCAGGAGGAGAAGGGACAACAGAGGATGAGATGGCTGGATGGCATCACCAACTTGATGGACAAGAGCTTGAGTAGACTCCAGGAGTTGGTGATGAACAGGGAGGTCTGGTGTGCTGTGGTCCATAGGATCGCAAAGAGTCAGACACAACTGAAATGAACATGTCCTTTGAGTCGGTGATGCCTTCCAACCATCTCATCCTCTGTCATCCCCTTCTCTTCCTGCTTTCAATCTTTCCCAGCATCAAGGTCTTTTCAGATGAGTCAATTCTTCACATCAGGTGGCCAAAGTATCGGAGTTTCAGCTTCAACGTTAGTTCTTCCAATGAACACTCAGGACTAATCTACTTTAGGATGGACTGATTGGATCTCCTTGCTGTCCAAGGGACTCTCAAGAGTCTTCTCCTACACCACAATTCAAAAGCATCAATTCTTCGGCACTCAGCTTCCTTTATAGTCCAGCTCTCACATCCATACCTGACTACTGAAAAACCATAGCTTTGACTAGATGGACCTTTGTTGGCAAAGTAATGTCTGCTTTTTAATATGCTGTCTAGGTTGGTCATAACTTTTCTTTCAAGGAGCAAGCATCTTTTAACTTCATAGTACTAGATTAGAGTCAAGGGTATCGTTTATACATGTGCTATATATATTTATAACAAACATAAATGTACATATCAAATATATAAGTTAAATATGAGTTCATAATGGTATTCCTGCCTCTAATCTAGTATCATAGGGGTTCTTCTAGTGTCCCCCTTGCTTATCTGTAACTTCCTTATCAGACAGTGAAAAACCCAGCCCCACTATCTCCCATCCATTTACTCATGTGTCCATTATTATTACTTACTTTACATGTAAAGCAGTTTCAGAGGCACCCCACTCCATACTCTTGCCTGGAAAATCCCGTGGACGGAGGAACCTGGTGGGCTGCAGTCCATGGGGTCCCTAGGAGTCGCACACGACTGAGCAATTTCACTTTCACTTTCATGCATTGGAGAAGGAAATGGCAACCCACTCCAGTATTCTTGCCTGGAGAATCCCAGGGATGGAGGAGCCTGGTGGACTGCCACCTATGGGGTCGCACAGAGTCAGACACGACTGAAGTGACTTAGCAGCAGCAACAGCAACCCCCGTGAGAAACAGATTTACCAGTTGGAGCACACTGTTTACACACAGCTCCTTCCCAGTCCAGACACCAGTTTCCAAAGCCACTTAGGTGACTCCTCCCCCACTCCCTTCACGGTTGTTACGTTACCCACTCGTAATACAGTTGGATTCATACATCAGTGGAAGTCTGTTTTCCATCCTGGGGTCTGCAACATCCTGGAGGATTTTTTTATAATTGTATACATAAAGGTCACTGTTTGTTTTTGGACCTTTTTAATATATTTTAGATTTATTACTTGTTTGGCTGCACTGGATCTTAGTTGCAGCATGTGGCATCTTTAGTTGCAGCATGCAAACTCCCAGATGCAGCCTGTGGGATTTGGTTCTCCGACCAGCCATTAAACCTAAGCCCCTTGCACTGGGGGAGTCTTAGCTACTGGACCACCACGGAAGCCCCACGGTCACTCTTTGTGACATATAGTTCTATGGATATTAACAAATGCAAGGTCGTTTATCCACCATCTTAGAATCGCATGGTTCCATCACCCTAAAAGTTCCTCCATGAATTTTCTTTGTGGTCAACCCATGTTTTCTACCCTTGTGGTGTTTTCTACCCTTATAGTGTTGCCTTTTCTAGAGTGTTACGTAAATGGAATCATAAAACATGTAGCCTTTGGGATCTGGCTTTATTCACTTAGCAAAATGCATTAAAAATCTATCCATGTCAGTGTGTGAATCAATAAATAGCTCATTCTTTTTCATGGCTGAATAGTACTCCAATATATAAAGGTTCCACAACTTGATTACCCTTTCAACTTTTGAAGGTCATTTTGGTTGCTCCCTGGTTTGGGAGATTATAAATAAAACTGCCATAAATATTTCCATACAGGTTTTTGTGTGAACATAAATTTTCAGTCCCCTTGGGTAAATCTCTAGGAATGTGATTGTTGGGAAGCTGTGTGTGTTTGTCCCTGTTACAGTTACAAATGTGGCAGGACAGTCTGCACGCATAACAGTGAGAGTGTAACTTGCCACTGAGGTGCAGGAGAGAGCAGGCCTAGTAAGTATGCAAAGTCCAGGCCTCAAAAGGCTCCCTTAAACAGAGGTGGGCAATGAGCAAGCATTTTTGTTTAAGGGTCAAAAAGAGAATGTCCCAGTTGGGCATCAGCCTGTTGAAGACAATCTATAAACAGAGTCATGTGTCGTGAATCACAGTACCACTCTAGAAGAAATATAATGATTTAATTAGGTATTTTTAAAATATTATTTACTTTTTGTTTATTTCAACTGCTGTGCTGGGTCTAGTTGAAACACACAGGATCTTTGATCTTCGCAGCAGCATGCAGGATCTTTAGTTGTAGCATGCAAACTCTTAGTTGCAGCATATGGGATCTAGTTCTAAGACCAGAGATGGAACCCAGGTCCCCTGCATTGGGAGCTTGGAGTCTAATTTGATGTTATCTGTTTCAGTTCCCTTCACAAACTCCTGCCTCCTGATCAGTAGGGATGGGAAGGAAGGTTCTGATTTACAGCTCAGCTTGCTCTGGTAACTTACACAATCTCTTTAGAAAAATTCTCAGTTATAAATAAGTCTGGGGAGAGGCATGATGGGCCCTGGTCTCATGACATTCTTTAACATGTGCTGGCTGACATCAGCTCCTCTCCAGAGCATTGACCCTTCTCCCTCTGGTCACTGAGTTCCCTGCAGGGATCCGATGCTGAGCTCTATAGCTGGAGGACTTGTGACTCTTGTTCTTTGAGCTTGCTTGATTCTCTCGCACTGTGAGGGGACTTAGGGGAGTGCAGGGAAGTGAATCCTCAGGATCTCTGTCTGATCATGCTGGAGCAACAGATATGCTTGGACTAAAGATCTCTTCAAGAAAATTGGAGATACCAAAGGAACATTTCATGCAAAGATGGGCACAATAAAAAACAGAAATGGTATGGACCTAACAGAAGCAGAAGCTATTAAGAAGAGGTGGCAAGAATACACAGAACTATACAAAAAAGATCTTTATGACACAGAAAACCGTGATGGTGTGATCGCTCACCTAGAGCCAGACATCTTGGAGTGTGAAGTCAAGTGGATCTTAGGAAGCAGCACATGAACAAAGCTAGTGGAGGTGATGGAATTCCAGCTGAGCTATTTCAAATCCTGAAAGATGATGCTGTGAAAGTGCTGCACTCAATATGCCAGCAAATTTGGAAAACTCAGCAGTGGCCACAGGACTGGAAAAGGTCAGTTTTCACTCCAACCCCAAAGAAAGGCAATGCCAAAGACTGCTCAAACTACCGTACAATTGCACTCATCTCACATCCTAGTAAAGTAATGTTCAAAATTCTCCAAGCCAAGCTTTAACAGTACGTGAACCATGAACTTCCAGATGTTCAAGCTGCTTTTAGAAAAGGCAGAGGAACCACAGATCAAATTGCCAACATCTGTTGGATCATGGAAAAAGCAAGAGAGTTCCAGAAAAACATCTACTTCTGCTTTGTTGACTATACCAAACCCTTTGACTGTGTGGATCACAACAAACTATGGAAAATTCTGAAATCGATGGGAATACCAGACCACCTGACCTGCCTCCTGAGAAATCTGTAGGCAGGTCAGGAAGCAACAATTAGAACTGGACATGGAACAACAGACTGGTTCCAAATTGGGAAAGAAGTACGTCAAGGCTATATATTGTCACCCTGATCATTTAACTTATATGAAGGGTACATCATGCGAAATGCCAGGCTGGATGAAGCACAAGCTGGAATCAAGATTGCCGGGAGAAATATCAATAATCTCAGATATGCAGGTGACACCACCCTTATGGCAGAAAGTGAAGAAGAACTAAAAAGCTCTTGATGAAACTAAAAGAGGAGAGTAAAAAGGTTGGCTTAAAACTCAACATTCAGAAAACTAAGATCATGACATCTGGTCCCATCAGTTCATGGGAAATAGATGGGGGGAAAATGGAAATAGTGGGGCTCCAAAATCACTGCAGATGGTGACTGCAGCCATGAAATTAAAAGATGCTTGCTCCTTGGAAGAAAAAAGCTATGACAAACCTAGATGGCATATTGAAAAGCAGAGACATTACTTTGCCAACAAAGGTCTATCTAGTCAAAGCAATGGTTTTTCCAGTAGTCATGTATGGATGTGAGAGCTGGACTACAGAGAACACTGAGCACAGAAGAATTGATGCTTTTGAACTGTGGTGTTGGAGAAGATTCTTGATAGTTCCATGGACTGCAAGGAGATCAAAGCAGTCAATCCTAAAGGAAATCAGTCCTGACTATTCATTGAAAGGACTGATGCTGAAGATGAAACCCCAATACTCTGGCCACCTGATGCAAAGAACTGACTCATTGGAAAAGACCCTGATGCTGGGAAACATTGAAGGTAGGAGGAGAAGGGGACAACAGAGGATGAGATGGTTGGATGTCATCACTGACTCGATGGACATGAGTTTGAGTAAGCTCCAGGAGTTGGTGATGGACAGGAAGCCTGGCAGGCTGCAGTCCATGGGATTGCAAAGAGTCAGACATAACAGAGCAACTGAACTGAACTGAACTGATTCTCTCCGAACTGTGTGGGGACGTAGGGGAGTGCAGTGAAGTGAAACCTCAGGATCTCTGTCTGATCATGCTTGATCAATAAATCTGCTTTGCATGGCTGTACCTCAGTCCAGTACAAGGCAGCCTGGAAGGCAGTGTCCTCAAATGGGGGAGGAGGTGAGGATGGGTGTGGTGAAATTGGCAAGAGGCTGGAGATGGGAGGCTGGAGCCCACCCTACCCTTGGTGACATGATCCTAAGCTATTGCATCTCAGGTCTGTGGACCAAACCGAGGAGACAGCAAATCAAATCACAAGTGCTATACTCTCAGGCACCTTCCTCCATCCTCTATGGGTCTTAGCATAATCCTTCGGGGCAAGAAAAGACCTGGCTTTCTCCCTTCCCATTCTTGCCAGACCACCCGTAGGTAAAGCTCAGTGGTCTATTCCAGGATGGGCAGCTACAGCTTCAAATGTCACACTTGGAAGGCACAGTGGAGTAGGATTTTTTTGCTCTTGTGTTTATGAGGACTTCACAGCTGTGCTAAAAGCATATACACAGACATGATCAGACTACTAAACTCTCATCTCAGTATTTCCAACTCACAGGAGAACAGTGGTCAGGAAAAAATTAAACATTTTAAAGGGAATTTCTCATCTGGCAGAATTCTATCACACAAAAAGTCCCTGAAGATGGGACTGCAATCAGAGTAAGATTCTGAGGGACACATTTATTAACCAATCAAGGAAAGCTGTTCACTGACAGCAAATTAATTAAATCCTGTTTGTGGCAGCCAAAGAAATGAGTACAGAGAAAATAAACTTCTTCAAGACTATTAGCCTTTTGGTGACAACAGTTGCTGGCAGAGTTGAGGGCATTGGGAGAAACATCGATTGTCAATTAAAAAAACAAGACAGATGATTGGAGTGGTTTTCCTTGGCTCTGGATGAGTCAACAGATGTTTCCATTGCTCCTCGGTTGTTTATTCGAAGAGTTGGTGCAGAGATGACTGAGAATCAGGCTCTGGGAATAGTCTGAGAGGAAAAAGGCCCTTCATCGTGCATAGAAATCAACCAGAGGGACTTGTGAAAAACGTAGATTCTGATTCTGTAGATTTCAGATTCTGCTTTTCTAACAAGCTCCCCGGGATGTCATTAGCGTTCTTCTCCTGGACCACGTTTTAATGAGCAAAGCTGGCATGTATTTAGCAAGGGACAAGCTTTGCAGCTTAAAGCTGTCACCTGTGGGTCAGGCTAAGAAATGCATAGGGTAGTGAAAATTAAACCTAATGCCTAAAGGTATTTTGTGTAATGTCTAATTCTATTTTCTTTTTTTAAGAAGTAATTTTATTTATCTATTTTTGGCTGTGCTCGGTCTTCATGACTGCGAGGGCTTTTCTCTAATTGTGGCAAGTAGGGCTGGGCTTTAGTTCCAGTACATAGGCTTCTCATTGCAGTGGCTTCTCTCATTGCAGATCATGGGCTCTAGGGCACACCGTCTTCAGTAGTTGCCGCACACGGGCTCAGCAGTTGCAGATCCCAGGCTCTAGAGCACAGACTCAATAGCTGTGGCACAGGGGCTCAGTTGCTCTGCAGCATGTGGGATCTTCCCAGATCAGGGATCGAACCCATGTCTCCTGCATCAGCAGGCATATTCTTTACCACTGAGCCACCAGGGAAGCCTGTTTTCTCTTTTTTTCCTAATAGCAACTATGGATTTACTGATTGGCTGCACTGGGTCTTCACTGCTGCACAGGCTTTCTCTTGTATGGCAAGTGGGGACATGAGTTTGAGTAAGCTCCAGGAGTTGGTGACGGAGAGGGAAGCTTGCTGTGCTGCAGTCCATGGGGCTGCAAAGAGTCAGACACGACTGAGCGACTGAACAGACTCTCTAGCTGCAGTGCGAAGGACTTCATTGCAGTGACTTCTCTTGTCACAGAGCACAGGCTCTAGGGCGACCGGGTTTCAGCGGTTGTAAGTTAGCTGTAGGTTAGTTGTAAGGCTTAGCTGCTCCATGGCATATGGGAATCTCTCAGGACCGGGGATTGAACCCATTGCCCCTGCATTGACAGGCAAATTGTTAACCATTAGACCGCCAGGGAAGCCCTCTAACTTAATTTTTTAATTGAAATATTGTTGACCACAGTATCATGTTACTTTCAGGTATCAACATATTGATTTGACATTTAAACACATTATGAAATAATCACCACAATAATTCTAATAGTCTTTTGTCACCTTACACAGCTATTACAATATTATTGACTATATTCCTTATCCTGTATATTACCTCCCTTGGACTCATTTGTTTTATAACTGGAAGTTTCTGCCTCTTAATCCCCTCCACTTATCTCCCTACTCCCCTCCCCTCTGGTGACCACCAGCTTGTTCTCTGTATCTACAAATGTTTCTGTTTTGTCTGTGTCATTTTTTTATATTTTTAGTTTCCACATATAAATGAAATCATACAATATTTGTCTTTCTCTGTCCAACTTACTTCACTTAGCATAATACCCTCTAGATCTATCCATGTTGTCACAAATGACAGGATTTCATTCTTTTTAAGGCAGAGTAATATTATATATATCACATCTGCTTTAGGTACTCATCCATCAATGATGCTTAGGTTGTTTGCCTTTTTTGGCCATTGTAAGCAATGCTGGGTTCTAACTTTAAATGATTGGAGATGATACATTGTGTTGAGATTTTATGGGCTCGATAAAGGACAGAAATGGTATGGACCTAACAGAAGCAGAAGATATTAAGAAGAGGTGGAAGAATACACGGAAGAACTGTACAAAA
>SJYT01052084.1:179488-270680 GCA_006410635.1 Cephalophus harveyi | reverse complement strand
TGACACCACCCTTATGGCAGAAAGTGAAGAGGAGCTAAAAAGCCTCTTGATGAAAGTGAAAGAGGAGAGTGAAAAAGTTGGCTTAAAGCTCAACATTCAGAAAATGAAGATCATGGCATCTGGTCCCATCACTTCATGGGAAATAGATGGGGAAACAGTGGAAGCAGTATCAGACTTCATTTTTTTGGGTTCCAAAATCACTGTAGATGGTAACTGCAGCCATGAAATTAGAAGATGTTTACTCTCTGGAAGGAAAGTTATGACCAACCTAGATAGCATATTGAAAAGCAGAGACATTACTTTGCAAACCAAGGTCTGTCTTGTCAAGGCTATGGTTTTGCCAGTGGTCATGTATGGATGTGAGAGTTGGACTGTGAAGAAAGCTGAGTGCTGAAGAATTGATGCTTTTGAACTGTGGTATTGGAGAAGACTCTTGAGAGTCCTTGGACAGCAAGGAGATCCAACCAGTCCATTCTGAAGGAGATCAACCCTGGGATTTCTTTGGAAGGAATGACGCTAAAACTGAAACCCCAGTACTTTGGCCACCTCATGTGAAGAGTTGACTCATTGGAAAAGACTCTGATGCTGGGAGGCATTGGGGGCAGAAGGAGACGGGGACGACAGTGGATGAGAAGGCTGGATGGCATCACTGACTCGATGGACGTGAGTCTGAGTGAACTCCGGGAATTGGTGATGGACAGGGAGGCCTGGCGTGCTGCGATTCATAGGGTTGCAAAGAGTCGGACTAAACTAAACCATCTAAAAATGGGTTAGGGTTAGTGTTAGGGTTAGTCAGTCGACTGAGCAACTGAACTGAACTGAACTGAACTGATGGTCATTCCAGTCTTTATTTGTAAAGGAATCCTATTTTCCATAGTGGTTACACCAATTTATTATTCCAGTATCATTCCAATATTAATATTTGTTCCAGTTCTGTGAAAAATTCCATTGGTACTTGGGTAAGGATTTCATTGAATCTGTAGGTTGCCTTGGATAGTATGGTCATTTTAACAATATTAATTCTTCCATTGATGAGTGCAGTATATTTTTCAATACGTTTGTGTTGCCTACAGTTTCATTATTGTCTTATAGTTTTATGAGTACAGGTTTTACCACCTTGATTAGACATAAGCATTTTATTCTTTTTAATGAAACTGTGTATCAAATTGTTGTCTTAATTTCTCTGTTTGATAGCTCATTTTTAGTAGATAAATATGCAACAGATTTCTATATCCTGTATCATTTGTATCCTGTATTCTGTATCATTTGTATCCTTGTTCTTTTATTAATTATAATAATTTGTATCCTGTATCATTTCTATCCTGGTTCTTTTATTGATTATAACAATTTTTTCATGGCATCTTTAGAACTTTCTATATATAATGTCACATCATCTGCAGCAACAATTTTACTTCTTTATTTCCAATTTGAATTTCTATTATTTCTTTTTCTTGTTTGATCACTGTGGCAAGGACTTTCAATACTATGTTCAATAAAAGTGGTGAGAATAGGCATCCTTGTTTTGTTCCTGATCTTAGGGAAAGTGCTTTCACCTTTTCAGTGTTGAATATAATGTTGGCTGTGGGTTTGATACATGTGACTTTTGTCGTGTCAAGATATGTCCCTTCTATAACCACTTAGATGAGGATTTTTAAAATCATAAATGGATGCTGAATGTTGTCTAAAGCTTTTTCCCTATCTATTGGGGTTATCATGATTTTTATTCTTCAAACTGTTAATGTTGTGTATCAACATTTACTGACTTGTGGATAATGAATAATCCTTGCATCCCTGGAATAAATGCTACTTGATCATACTGTATAATTCTTTTAATGTACTATTGAATTTGGTTTACTAATATTTTGTTGAATATTTTCATGGCTACAGTCACCATCTGCACTGATTTTGGAGCCCCCCAAAATAAAGTCTGACACTGTTTCCACTGTTTCCCCATCTATTTCCCATGAAGTGATGGGACCGGATGCCATGAATGTTGAGCTTTCTGAATGTTGAGCTTTAAGCCAACTTTTTCACTCTCCTCTTTCACTTTCATCATTTGCTCAGTAGTGTCTGACTCTATGCAATGCCATTGACTGTAGCCCTCCAGGCACCTCTGTCCATTGGATTCTCCAGACAAGCATACTGGAATAATGGTTGTGGCTTAACTGAAATAATAAAGTTAATTTCCTGTTGCTACAATAGTCTACTGTTGCTACAATAGTCTAGGGCTTCCCTGGTGGCTCAGAGGTTAAAGCGTCTGCCTCCAATGTGGGAGACCGGGGTTCGATCCCTGGGTCGGGAAGATCTATTTCCCATGAAGTGATGGGACCGGATGCCATGAATGTTGAGCTTTCTGAATGTTGAGCTTTAAGCCAACTTTTTCACTCTCCTCTTTCACTTTCATCATTTGCTCAGTAGTGTCTGACTCTATGCAATGCCACTGACTGTAGCCCTCCAGGCACCTCTGTCCATTGGATTCTCCAGACAAGCATACTAGAATAATGGTTGTGGCTTAACTGAAATAATAAAGTTAATTTCCTGTTGCTACAATAGTCTAACACAGCTGTGATTGGACTGTCGATATGTTCTGAGAAATGGTTCAGGAATCTAGCTTCCTATTGCCTCCCTAGGGCAGTACTTCTCCAAGGGTAGCAAACTACAAATTGTTATCTGTCTGCAACAAAGTAAGGAGCTTGTGTGTTTGTTAGTCTCTCAGTAGTGTACGTTTCTTTGCAAGTCCATGGACTGTAGCCCGTCAGGTTCCTCTATCCATGAAATTCTTCAGGCAAGAATCCTGGAGTAGGTATCTNAAACTACAAGTTGTTATCTGTCTGCAACAAAGTAAGGAGCTTGTGTGTTTGTTAGTCTCTCAGTAGTGTACGTTTCTTTGCAAGTCCATGGACTGTAGCCCGTCAGGTTCCTCTATCCATGAAATTCTTCAGGCAAGAATCCTGGAGTAGGTATCTATTCCCTTCTCTGGGGGATCTTCCCAACCCAGGACTCAAACCAAGGTCTCCTGCATTGCAGGCAGATTCTTTACTGTCCTAGCCACCGAGCTTGTGAAAGTGAAAGTTGCTCAGTTGTGGCTGACTCTTTGCGACTCCATGGACTGTAGTCCATGGAATTCTCTAGGCCAGAATACTGGAGTGGGTAGCCTTTCCTTTCTCCAAGGGAACTTCCCAACCCAGGGATTGAACCCAGGTCTCCCGCATTGCGGATTCTTTACCAGCTGAACACAAGGGGAGCCAAGAATACTGGTGTGCGTAGTCTATTCTTTCTCCAGTGGATCTTCCTGACCCAGGAATAGAACCAGGGTCTCCTGCGTTGTAGGTAGATTCTTTACCAACTGAGCTATCAGGGANGATTCTTTACCAGCTGAACACAAGGGGAGCCAAGAATACTGGTGTGCGTAGTCTATTCTTTCTCCAGTGGATCTTCCTGACCCAGGAATAGAACCAGGGTCTCCTGCGTTGTAGGTAGATTCTTTACCAACTGAGCTATCAGGGACTTTTACTCTCACTATCACACTGCTTAGTTCCATTGGTGTATTATTAATAGCAAGACTTTTTCAATGAAGGAATCAGTGCCTGCCTTAGGAACCTGGGGTTCTTTACTGTGTTCTCTATCAGAGTGAACCGCTGAAAGAATTGTCAGGCTATATTTTTACTGATAGTGATGCCAAGAGAATGCCAAAGAATGCTCAAACTACCACACAAGTGCACTCATCACACACGCTAGCAACAGTTAGAGCTGGACATGGAAAAACAGACTGGTTCCAAATAGGAAAAGGAGGACGTCAAGGCTGTATATTGTCACCCTGCTTATTTAACCTATATGCAGAGTACATCATGAGAAACACTGGGCGGGATGAAGCACAAGTTGGAATCAAGATTGCCAGGAGAAATATCAGTAACCTCAGATATGCAGATGACACCATCCTTATGGCAGAAAATGAAGAACTAAACAGCCTCTCGATGAAAGTGAAAGAGGAGAGTGAAAAAGTTGACTTAAAACTCAACATTCAGGAAACTAAGATCATGGCATCTGGTCCCATCACTTCATGGCAAATAGATAAGGAAACAGTGGAAACAGTGACAGACTTTATTTTCTTGGGCTCCAAAATCACTGTAGATGGTGACTGAAGCCATGAAATTAAAAGATGTTTACTCCTTGGAAGTAAAGTTATGACCAACCTAGACAGCATGTTAAAAAGCAAAGACATTACTTTGTCAATAAAGGTCAGTCTAGTCAAGGCTATGGTTTTTCCAGTAGTCATGTACAGATGTGAGATTTGGACTATAAAAAAACTGAGAGCCGGAGAATTGGTGGTTTTGAACTGTAGTGTTGGAGAAGACTCTTGAGAGTCCCTTGGACTGCAAGGAGATCCAATCAGTCCATCCTAAAGGGAATCAGTCCTGAATATTCATTGGAAGGACTGATGCTGAAGCTGAAGCTCCAATACTTTGGCCACCTGATGTGAAGAACTGACCATATGAAAAGACTTTGATGCTGGGAAAGATTGAAGGTGAGAGGAGAAGGGGACGACAGAGGATGAAATGGTTGGATGGCATCACCAACTCAATGGACATGAGTTTGGGTATATTCCAGGAGTTGGTGATGGACAAGGAGGCCTGGTATGCTGCAGTCCATGGGGTCACAAAGAGTTGGACATGACTGAACGACTGAACTGAACTGAACTGATACCAGGAGGTGGTATGTATCATTCTGCTCACTTTGCATTGTTCAGAACTCACATGACCTCATGAAGCTATAAGAAAAACTAGAAAAATATATGATATCTGAGTAAGAGGGAAAACAATAATGGATCTTTGTGAACATAATAATCTCTGCCACAACTTTTTCTGTTTTTTCCATTCCCCATGCTCATCTTTCCATTCCCCATTAGGAATATTTGCATCACTTCTTGTTCTCATCACATTATTAATGCACTAGATATAGATCTTTCTCAACTAATGATGGGATTCAGTTCAGTTCAGTTGCTCAGTTGTGTTCAATTCTTTGCTACCCGATGCACTGCAACACACCAGGCTTCCTTGTCCATCACCAACTCCCAGCATTTGTTCAAACTCATTTCATTGAGTCAGTGATGTCAACCAAACATCTTGTCGTCTGTGGTCCCCTTTTCCTCCTGCATTCATTCTTTCTGCATCAGGGTCTTTTCCAAAGAGTCAGCTCTTCACATCAGATGGCCAAAGTATGGGAACTTCAGCTTCAGCATCAGTCCTTACAATGAACATTCAGGGTTGATTTCTTTTGGGATTGACTGATTTAATCTCCTTGAAGTCCAAGGGACTCTCAAGAGTCCTCCCCAACACCAAAATTCAAAAGCATCAGTTCTCCAGCACTCAACCTTTTTTATGGTCTAACTCTCACATCCATACATGTCTACTGGAAATTTATCATTCAAATTTATGATTCTGAAAGAGCCATTCCAAGAATCTCCAAGCACAGCAACAAACCCATCTTAGAGAATCTCTGTGATAACTCAGTCTTAAGTCAGAAATATAAACGTAAAAACTAGTGGGCCATAAAAATCTGAAGAAGCAAGTCTACTGCAATCAGCATCACAGGAGTAAATATTTTCTCAGTTCAGTTCAAGCAATTTTGCATTTAACTTATGTTTGATTTTCCATTTTGAAAAATAATTGTAATCATTTGTCTAACCTGCTTTGCTGAATAATAGTGTATTTTAAAGTGGTTTGCTATATTTGAGTAGCTTTGCCAATAACAAATTTATGATTTGTGGCAGATATGTAGTAAAGGCAAAACCCAGACTTGGTTTTTAGAAACTGCAGTGAAGCTCCCATTCCTCTATATTTGGAGAACTTAAAAAAGACAAATTATGCCATAGCATCTGAAAGGCTGTTTTCTGAGTGCTGTATAGTCCTTATTTTCAAAGACATGGATCATTTTTTTTTCTGGAAAACTTGACCAGGTTATCTCTATTTGGGTGCCAATCACTGACTCTTTACTGTCATGACTTATTAACCCTAATATCAGTTTTAAATGTCACATTAGACCTTGATGATAATATGTGTTATTCTTTTGAAGCAGTTCAATCTGTTTCAAAGTTATTACAAGGACACAGTTTTTACTGGATTTTCACTATGTCTCTCTTATATGATGAATATGTTTTACTACCTTGTATTTATTCATCATCCCTATCTTTCATTGTTTTAGGTGTAACAATGATAGATTACTCAGTGTCATAGAAACTGAGTTTATTTTCTTCAGAAATAAGACTAGAACTTTTCAACCTTTTAGTTTTCTTCTTTAAAAATCAACATCTTCTTTCTCAGAAATACTGAAGCTTGGTAGCCATGCCTTTTCATGCTCATCTAAGAAACTTGAATGGAAAACATTTCCTCCATTTGGTCAAATTCCTGGATCCCCAAGGGATGAACAGGGCTTAGCCTTGAACTCTTATAGTATAGATTGTGTTAGCAACATATTGTTATCCAGCAGATTTAATCTCACAAATATTTTCACATTTTTGTTTATATTTTATCTTGGTACATGGGCAAATGTTTTCTTTTTTTTTTCTTGGCTTTTTCTCTGGATTTTCATAAATCTATGTTTGAAAAGAGTTGAGAAAAATATACAAGACAATTTAATTTAAAAAATGGAGTGTTGCAGAATTGTATCATCCCTAATTGGCTTCATTTGCTTACATCTACAGCAAGACCTGGTTAGCATATTATTTCAAAATGGCTCATTTTCTCTGTTTGTGTCATCACACACCAGCTAGCATTATGTAGTAGATGTAAAATTAAATATGTTTCTAAACTCACTTGTGGGTGAAAGATAGTCTTATTTTAGGCAGCAGTCAAGAAATTCTGTTGGCTTTATTGAGAACTGACAACAGAGTTTCCATACTACATAAAAGAAATGTTTAGCAATGATATTTCTTAGCTTCAAGGGTTCTGGGGTGAGGAGATTCTGTACATTTCAGTGACATAGTAGCTACAGGATATAGTTTAAAGGACACTGAGTCAACAGGGCTGGGTGGCAACGCTGAAATTCTGTCTCATCTCCTTGACCTTAGATTTCAATTATGACCTGGGGAGGCAGGACTATATTGTTACTGAGAGCGCTTTCAGCCTCTACAAAAAATCATTCAATTTATAATAGACCCTTGAAATGTGTTTTTTTTTTTTTTTTTTTTGGCTGCCTCATGTGCAGCACGTGGGATCCTAGCTCCCTGGGCAGGGGTTAAACCCACACCTCTAGCACTGGAGCCACAAAATGTGTCATTTGTGAAGCTGGATATTTCTGTCTAGTTCTAAATTATGGCAAATGCTTTAAATTATTTAATTAACAAAATCACTGGGTGACCCATCTATTCACTATTACATATCTGATCTACCCAAAATCACCAAGTATTTTCTGATGAAGGGACTCAGCTTTTCTAAATAGCCTTAGCACTAAGGTTGATGAGACTTCCCTTCCCTGTATAGGCAGTTGAGACCATTGGGTACCTTTGATCTTCTATTCTGACTTGACTGCCTCCTAATGTTTCTGTCAGCCTGCTAAGCACCCTGGATTTCTCTCTTCTTAAAGATCTATCCTAGATATTAGAAAC
This sequence comes from Cephalophus harveyi, assembly GCA_006410635.1. Lineage (NCBI taxonomy): Eukaryota > Metazoa > Chordata > Mammalia > Artiodactyla > Bovidae > Cephalophus > Cephalophus harveyi. The sequence goes on along the minus strand of SJYT01052084.1, from coordinate 263,077 downwards.
ATTTTTCCTAAACCACGTGGCTTACTCTTTTATTAAGGCTAATCCCTGGGGCATAAACATGTACATATACACATCCCCTCTGATCTGTCTCTGTAATTTCCCTTCCCCTTTTCTATCATTGCTAGCCCCATCTTTTGAGCCTTTAAACTTTTCCTAATCTATTTTCTGCCTTTTGGAAAATCATGCAGTCATTTTCTGGATGCTTATTTCATTCTTGAAACACATTCTGAAATATTTTGCTAGTTTATTCCAAAAAGGAGAATGTAACTAATTTCATTGAAAGTTGCTATCTTCTTTTTTTTTCTCCCTCTTTTACCCTACCTCTAGCTTTCCCCTTCTCTATTACAACCAGATCCTCTTTCAACTGCTGAAAGATACCCTTTCAACTGCTCTTCCTCTCTCCCTTCCATGTAATTTTTCAGGAACAAATGTGACAGAAAGTTCTCATGTGTTAACTGGCAACTGTGATTAATTGATAGTGATTAACCATCAAAAGAAGTGTGTGAAGAAAGATGAAAAGGCTGCATCCACGTTTTTTGGGAAGGAGTTCTAAGGTCAGTATAGGTAAAGTTTGCCGTGGGCATGGGACAACTAAATGAAGGAAAAGAGGCATGCTTTTGGAGTCTTCCTACTCTGCCCCAGAACTACTCACTATGGGACAGTCTAATCTGAATGCCTTAAAAACAATGACATGTTATGTGATGTAATATATTATTTTTACTATTCCAGCCTTCTTTGTAATAATAAGTTCTATTTGTTGATGAGCTGAAAGATTTTAGTGGTGACACTTTATAAGTATTTCAGCTTTCCCCTTGAGAAGGAATAGCTACCCACTCCAGTATTCTTGGGCTTCCCTGATGGCTTAGGTGGTAAAGAATTCACCTGAAGTGAGGGAGACCTGGTTTCAGTCCCTGGGTTGGGAAGATCCCCTGGAGGAGGGCATGGCAACCCATTCCAGTATTCTTGCCTGGAGAATCTTCATGGACAGAGGAGCCTGGTGGGGAGCAGTCCATAGAGTTGCAAAGAGTCGGACATGACTGAGCAACTGAACTGAACTGAATTATTATTCAAAGGTCAGTGGTTACTTGAAGATTAGGGGTTGACAAACTTTTTTTTGGTAAAGAGCCAGTTGGTAAATATTTTAGAATTTCTTGGCCGCTTGTGAGATCTTGATTGCATTTTTTTTTTTTTTTTTCATCAAGCACCCTTTGAAAATGGAAAAACTGTTTTTAGAGTATAGGCCTTAAAAGTTTGCCAACTTTTGCTTCAGGTTCTAAACATCAGAGAAACTGCTGTACATAGAGTTTTATGAGTTTTCTCCTCTACATAAGAATATTCTCACCTAATGGACTTAAAATTTTCAATTATGAAATTTAATTTAAAGATATCCCAAGAAATGTGATAGAAAAATACAATTATTTTATGGTAAACAAAGCTTTGATTTTGTCTTCATCATAAATAAGAACATATTAAAAATTTTAAAGAAAGTAACTAAAAATATTCCTATTTGAACAAGTTCCCAGAGAGTACAAGTTTTAAACCACAATGTAAAACTGATCATCTTTGGTGTAACTAAATTTACTCTTTACTTGAAACTCATTGCTTTGTTCACATCTACACCATCTTACTATATATATCAATGTGCAACAAAAGCAGTTTTTAACAAATTCCATTCTGATGATAACAGACACTAACATGTATCAAATCAACATTCAAAATGCTGCTGGACAGTGATAAGAATCAAGTATCGTTTAAACAATACTCCCTTTGTAGATATAAAAGTCTTTTCATCTAGGAAAGAGAAACAACAGATGCTTTCAGAAACACCAAAATTAGTTGGAAGAGCCTAAACATTCATTAGTAGCTCAGTGGTAAAGAATCCACCTACAATGCAGGTGACCCAGGTTCAATTTTTGGATCACGAAGATCCCCTGGAGAAGGAAATGGCAACCCACTCAAGTATTCTTGCCTGGAGAATTCCATGAACAAAGGAGCCTGTCAGACTACAGTCCATGGGGGTGGCAAGAGTCAGACACGATTTGGAGACTTAACACTCATTAGAAATAATCGAAACAAAAAGAAAGCTTGATTCATAGCAGATTTTGATATTATGTTCAATTATTCATAGTTGTGAATAAAAAGATTCACAATTCACTACTTGTAAATCATATGCTAATTGAAATAGGTAACCAACTGGAAATTAGCCCACTCTAAGCTGCTACCTTGCCTTTTCTGAATTCTACCTCTTCACATATAATAGAGATATAATGATAAATAGTTTAGTGATTCTGAAACAAAAAACAAAATATATATACGTTTAAGTCTTCTCAATTCTAAGTAAGAAGGTCTCTTTTTACTTTTGCAGACTGTTCATGGTAGGAGAGAATAATGATTTTGTTCTGTAGTGTAAATAAAAAGTTAGGAGACATTTGTTACAGAATTTCTCAAACCATTTTGTGTTGGAGAGCCTGATCAATCATTCGTGTAGGTGGGTTATTATTTTTATGTTGCTCCTTTTTTTCCACCAAATAAACAATTGATAAGTAATCTGAATGAAGATTCAATACAAATCACAAATACACATTCAAGAACAAGAACTACTTGATTTTTAAAATTCCTGAACAGAAAGTTTCAGTTACTTTATGTGTTCCAAAGGAAATCCAATGTACTTATATCTCAAAAACCTTTTGGTGCAGACTTGTATTTTTAACAAGAAGATAAAAATCAATTACATGTTCTCTCTTCTAAAGGAGGTTTCTTTCGTTTCTTTCTTTCTTTTTTTTTTGCTTCATGTTTTCAGTATTAATTTCTTCCCAATTTATGAGTTAATTTATTTGTGGAAAATTATTCTGGGCCAAATACTAAAGCATGGAAAGGTAAACGGGTTTCAGTCTCATCAATTTTGCTTTCTTTTATTTGGTAAAATGTATTTTCATTCAACAAATGTTAATTACTCATCAATTAAATGTAAAGCTCTAAGTAATAATAGGCATATTATAAGATACCAAGACAGATCAGGGGTGGTCCTTGTTCTAAAAATTCTTACTTCTCATAAGTATGACAATTGAGTCATTCAAAACAATATTGAAATAAGCAGACCTATCATCTGATATATTCTAAACAAAATAAAACCATTTCTATGTTGATTATTCACTGGATCTTGGTCTTGCTGTATAATGATTGAGCAGCTGCTGTCTAAATGTGTCCTTCTTAGATTTCTTGTTACATATGTGACAATAAGAAAGCTTACTCTTAGAATTAGTTGCTGATACATGAAGAAGAGAGGGGCACACAGATGTAGTTCGTAAGACGTTCATAAACTAGAAATTGATTGCCAAGCAACTCTGAAGCCAATTATGAAAACGGAACATTAATAGAAGTGCTTTGAAAACATGCCACATTTCAGAAATAAATAATTCAATCTTTTTAAAGGTCTGTTAATGCTCTAGTGCTTTTATATAGATTATTTACCTAGATAAAGAAACTTGTGATAGTGTTTTATTTAGAAATGATTTTCTATTCTGTGGAGTGTGTAAGGTGTGATTACACATTTGGGGAGCAATTAAAGTTCTTCCTCATCCTTACAGTGACTCCTTCTAGACAGAATCATAAACAAACAGCCTAGTCATCTGTGGGAGCGAGGATGCACATGTTTGATTAATGGTTGGCACCGATGACACCTGCAATCCAAACAGTTGGAATCATACCTCAGGAAATGCTTCAAGGACACGAGGAAACACCATCTGAAGCAACACAGATGCTGATAACAGAGACATAGTTACATCCAGGATGAAAACTGAGAATAAAGGAAGTAACTGCATTTAAATAGAAATCAGAGGGCAGAATGCAGAGCAGGAAAGGGGCTAAAAAGGATCAAAAGCAATGGGCCTGGCAAGCAGCACCTGTTCTCATGAGTCATCCCGCAGTTCTACCCCTTCCCCTCCTTTTAAGAGTCTCTGGCTGGCTGGCTACTTTTCAGTCTTCTCTCCAGACGGAGGTCCCCCAGTCATTCTCTCCTTTGACCTCTGTTCATTTAACTGAAGCATCTCCGTGGCTTGCTCATTTAGAATTTCTTACTTCTTTGCTTTTTTCTCTTTCACTCTTTTTTGATTTACAGAGGATGAGATCCATATTTCTAAGATTTTTTTTTTTAATGTATCGATTCATTTAAAAGAACTGGATATTTGTGTCTGGATAGTTGCATTTAGACTGACAACATTTTAATGAGCTCTTCCCTGGTGGCTCAGAGGGTAAAGCGTCTGTCTGCAATGCAGGAGACCCAGGTTTGATTCCTGGGTCAGGAAGATCCCCTGGAGAAGGAAATGGCAACCCACTCCAGTACCTTTGCCTGGAAAAATCCCATTGATGGAGAAGTCTGGTAGGCTACAGTCCATGGGGTTGCAAAGAGTCGGACATGACTGAGCAATTTCACTTCACTTCACTTCACTTTAATGAGTTAAGACTCACTTATGAAAGGGGTCTATTACTGTGAGTCCCACCTGGCCACGGTAGTCATGGCAGGATTTCTAAGGAAATAGAGGTTAAAACTGCATCAAGTATGTTCATGTGTGTTTTGTGAGGCTCAATTTATTTGTATCTAAAATGAAGCTGATATCATGTTATTGAGGATGGAAATTGACCTCACTGAGAGGTGAGATTTTGAAATGACTACTTATGAAGAAGTATCTATGTTTTATAACCATGTAAAGGTTTTTGTCCTTTAGATATATTTTCAAAATTATGTTCTGATGTAGCTTGGATATGTATTTCCCAGTCCTCAAAGAAGATTTATTTCAAACGAAAGAAAAGCACATGATCCTACTAATGATGGTTACTGAGGAAACAGATAACATGAAATTATTTTATATGACTCTCAGCTAAGCTAGTGATCTGAAGATAGGAGAAAAAGCTTAGCTATCTTCAGAAAATAAAAACAGAGACTTATCTGATGGGAATAAACTATACTCTTACTGAAAGACACAATAATTACAAATATTCATGTTGCTGCTGGATGAATGTATCATATAGCTATGAGTTCTTGTCAGCTTCATGAGTAAAAACTGTGTAAAAAAAATCTACTTTTTTCTACAGTAGAATTAGTGAGAAACTGGGTAGTAAATGCTATTAATAGTAAGGTCTTCGACAGTCAAAGTCTCATTGGTTAGAGAGCTAAAGAAAATCATGACTTAATGGTTTATATATTAAAATATAGATAACTTTCAAAAAAGTGGTTATAAAATTTAAAAATCCTTCACTATTGTCAATCAAATGGTACAGTGTGACTCTAACCTTGAGTAAAAGTCACTATGGGTCTTCCTAAAGACTGTCCGCCTCATTGATTATATAGAACCCTTCATTTACTATGAACTTTAATTTCTTAACCAAAGAGACTATGGCCGTCAAAGGCCTTACTACTAAAAGCATTTACTCTATAGTTTCTCCCTAGTTCTACTGTAAAAAGTAGCCACATTTTTCATTCATGAAGCTGATAAGAAATCCTAAGTATATGATATATTCATAGTAAATGAACAAAAATTTATTTGTGTGCCCTTGGTATTTGAGATACAATTAAAAAAAGAAGAAGAAAACACAGTTTCTTCCCTTTTGGAAAGGCAAAGAGAAAATCAAACCACAGTTTATTCTGAAAAGGAAAATTCATGAAGAAAGCATAATTCAGCATTGGATAGACAGAAAAGGGTTAGTGCTTTGACAATGAGTTGCAATAAGTTGAAATTAAAAGTTTTTAAGTAAGAAAACAAAGTGGTCAGATGTGCAATTTAGAAAGACCTTGTTTTCTACAATGTGGATGATAGATTAGAGGATGACAAGAGTGGAAACAGGAGTATCTTTTGTAGTTTTTCAGGCCCTTGAAGATAATACCCTGGACTAGGTAAGGAGAGGAAAGAAAAGACTCAAGTATATTTGAGAATAACCAAGAAGTTTTGGTAATTTATTAGATGTAAGAGGTGAGGGAAAGAGAGGACTCAAGAATGACATTGAGATCTTGGGCACCTGAGTAGATGCTCAATCAAGTATATTCAATAAGTATTTGGATCTATAATCTCAGAGCAAAAATATAGACAATGGTGTCGGCAGCATAGCGATGGTGCTATGTAGATCTGTCTATGGCAGGGATTAATACAGCCTGAAAGGCAGCACAAATGCATTTAATGGTTGCTAATGGGAAAGTGAAATGAAAATGAAAGTTGCTCAGTCATGTCTGACTCTTTGCAACCCCACGGGCTGTACATTCCATGGAATTCTCCAGGCCAGAATACTGGAATCCGTAGCCTATCCCTTCTTCAGGAGATTTTCCCAACCAAGGGATTGTACCCAGGTCTCCCACACTGCAGGCGCATTCTTTGCCAGCTGAACACAAGGGAAGCCAAGAATACTGGAGTGGGTAGCCTATCCCTTCTCCAGGGGATCTTCCCGACCCAGGAATTGAACCAGGGTCTCCTGCATTGCAAGCAGATTCTTTACCAACTGAGCTATGAGGGAAGCCCCTGCTAATGAAGATATGGCAAATTAATAGGAATTTCCCAGGCTTGCAAAACTAGCTTTTCACTTTCTTTGGTTTCCAAGAAAATCCTTCATGAAAGATGGTGTTAAGTTTATGAATTTATTTTAAAAATGGATTATTTAAAAATAGTAGTAAAATTATGAAAACTACTAACTTATTCTTAGTGTACCCTAAATGGAAACATAAATCATATTTCAAAATCTTGCTTTTCTTACTTTTCTATTTTTAAGCATATTTAAATATAACAGTTTAAAACAATATATATTATCAATCTTGGATGGTTTTTATTATAACAGGAATTCCTACTATGCAGTCACCAAATATTCATACAAAAACCACAGTGCTCTCCATAATTTAGGCTCAAGGGAATTTTATAATAGCTAAACATAAGCAGTTCATTTGATTCACTGAAGACAGCCATGGCATAGCTATTTTAACTTGCCCTGGTTGACAGCTGTCCTTGGCACTGATAAGCAAGTTATAGCCAATGAACTTTCAGATAAGATTATTTAATTAATTTTAATATATAATTTATAATGTGTTTTCCCAACATTTTACTCAAACTCATCATCAATTTGGTCTTGATTTCCTAATGTTTGTCTTTGACAGATATCTATCTTTTGAACTCTAGGCAAATTCAGTGGGATGTTTTGAGATATGATTTAAAGTTTTCTCCTCAACACTTTCTTAGAACTTTTGCTCTGCTATCAATTCAGTCACTACCTCAGGGGAGGGATGATGCAATAGAAAGCAGAAGTAAATCTTGGGACTTTGGATTTCAACAGCCTCTCTCAGGAGAGTGTAGGAAAGAACTCAGAGCATAAAAAATAGATTTAGAAGGGTACATGATTAGTCAAAGGGCCCGGGTTTTCCATTATTGAGACTAGATTAAGTGTCTCTTGGCTGGGAAAGAAAATGAGTCAGAGGAAAAGTACAGCGAGCTGGAATATTAATGGATTCCTGAGATAGATCCCTGTGCCCTCCTCTCATTCACCCCGCCACAGGAAACCAGAATCAAGTCTTACAGCAGCATCTGCAAAGACAGCCTATTTCCTAGACCCTCTCTAGACTTCCAGTACTAGGCATCAAGACTTACTAAAAAGCAACATGAATTAAAACAAGTATTGACTAACATACATCAATAATATAGAATAGAGAGCTCAGAAATGATAATATTAGGACAGCCAACCAATAGGGGAAAGACAAGCCTTAGCAATAAAATAACTGGGTCAATTAAAATATTAATATTGAAAAAATTGAGACTTTAGTCCTACCTCAAACCAAAATATAAACTACAGGTGTACAGCATGGTGACCACAGTCAACAATACTGAATTGTAGACTTGAAAGTTGTTAAAAGAGTAGATCTTAAAAGTTGTCACAAACACACACATAACTGAGTTGGTGGATGTGTTGACTAACCTTTCGGTAATTGTTTTGCAATATATATGTATATCAAAACATCAGCTTGTACACCTTAAACTTGAACAATGTTGCTGCTACGTCGTTTCAGTCGTGTCCGACTCTGTGCGACCCCAGAGACAGCAGCCCACCAGGCTCCGCCGTCCCTGGGATTCTCCAGGCAAGAACACTGGAGTGGGTTGCCATTTCCTTCTCCAATGCATGAAAAGGAAAAGTGAAAGCGAAGTCACTCAGTGGTGCCCGACTCTTAGCGACCCCATGGACTGCAGCCTACCAGGCTCCTCCATCCATGAGATTTTCCAGTTAATTACTTCTCAATAAACATGGGGGGAGAATTTTTCCCCTAAAGATTTGAAATAGTTGCCTCTATTCCTAAACCTGCAAAGCCAGCCTTCACTACAAAGAAGTGTAGTAAAAATTAATACAGGAAAAACAGAGTGTAAATATTAATATACAAATTAATACCAAATAATCTGTATTAATGGCTGATGTAGTGTTGCTTGCTAGAAGTCCTTATCCATGGTAGCTGCTATTTGTGTGCTTGTGTGTTAGCCACTCAGTTGGGGCCAACTCCATGTGACTCCATGTAGCCAACCAGGCTTCTCTGTCCATGAAGTTCTCCAGGCAAGAATACTGGCATGGATAGGCATTCTCTTCTCCAGGGGATCTTTCTGATCCAAGGATCAAACCTGGGTCTCCTGCATTGCAGTGGTCTCACTGCCTGAACCACTAGTGGGTTGGAAAAGCCTGAGAAGCAGCTAACAACCCTTTGTAGAGTGTGCCAAGACCATTTGAGAATTTGTGGCTGAGAGACACAGTTGAGAGACACTTTTGAATCTCTAGCACACTCATATTTGGCTTTAAACATGCCCTCCAGAAAGTTCCTCTCCATTGCCAACTGATTCCAAGTACACTTGGCTGTCTGTGTGATATTACTGCTTCTTTGTGTGTGTGTGTTTTGTAAAGCTGCTCCAGGGTTGCTGTACAATGTTTTCTGACACTCTATCCTTGCTTTTGGTCCATGATTCTGAGTCTATTATGAAATATAACAATTTTTGCTATCCATAAGCCTGGAGGAAGCCCGAAGAAGGGATTAATTTGACAGTTCCAAGTGTGAATTTGGGGCCCAATTTTAATTGTAAAATTTGACATTTTACTGTCTTTTTTGAGACTTCTTTTCCTTCTTTCCTAGTTTCCTTTTACTTTTCTTACTCAAAGCAAACTAGTGATGTGGTAATGTTTCCTAGGAAGGAGACACTCCACAGAATACATACTGTAGCAACATCGAACAGCCTGAGAAACCACAGAAGCTAGAGGGGGTGAATCTTGTTGGGAGGTCTGGCTCTAAAAAGCCAAGTTTTCTGCTCTCGCTTATGGTTTCAGATATCAGCATAAACCGAGAGCCCAGGTGATTTGGGTTTCTATTTTCAGTGTATAATTTAGTTCCTTGAGGTGATATTGAGCTATTTATATAACAAAAATCTAGACACTAAATCAATACAACTTTTCTGTGGTTGAGTTTGTTGTTGTGTTGCTAATGCTGAGGGGAAAAAAAAGTTCTACACTGGAATTTTTAAACATGTAATTCTATGTCAACAAGCAACAACATCGAACAATATTCCCTGACCTCATTTTTAAAAATCATTTTGTTATCTCAGAAATAGTATGATATAAATACAAAATGGTTTCCTCCTGGAGTTTATAGTGTATAGTTTATACACATTTTCTAGGGAACTTATTAGTATGGTGTTTCACAAACAACTTGTAGCAGAGACCAAACTTTTGAAGGATAGATATCTGAAGTATACAAGCTAATTCCTAGGTCAGAGATAAAGGGAGGGTGGCAATTTTGAATACCGTGGAGCCTCTGTCTCCAGTTTTCCTAGGGAAGAGTGAGACAGAGATGGGAGAGGGTGCTCAGGGAAAAGGATTGGCAATCATACAATAAAAAGATTTACCTCTTTTCCCCCCATCAATCACCTAGGTATTTATTTGTTTCTGTGCTAAGTGTGTTAAGTTGCTTCAATTGTGTCTGACTTTTTTCAACCCTATGGACTGGAGCCCACCAGGCTCCTCTGTCCATGAGTTCTCCAGGCAAGAATACTGGAGTGGGTTGCCATGCCCTCCTCCAGGGAATCTTCCCAACCCAGGGATAGAACCTGCATCTCTTATGTCTCCTGCATTGGCAGGCAGGATCTTTAGTACTAGCACCACCTGGGAAGCCTGGTATTTATTTAGGAGAGACAAAGGAGGGTCCTGGACCCACTTCTGGTCCTTGAGAACATCTAACAGCATGGAACAAAGCAAAACAGAGGCCAGCCTTAGGGGTCTGAGCAAGACACAAGACCAGCTCAGCTGCCTCTTGATCATTGCAGCTCTCAGGTATTAACTGAGCAGTTAAGGCAGAAAAAAGCAAGACACCTACTCTCATATGCATGTGAAGAGGCTGGTCCATGGTAAAGGAAGTTGACCCACAAAATTACTGTTTGTTTCTGCTCTTCTGTTCCTGTTTTTACTCCCAGGCCAATATACCCTGGGAAATGCAGATTGCATAATCACTGAAATATCCTCTTGAGAAAAAGCAAACACACTCTTCAACTCTCCATTGGCCAATATTCCTTTGCAATTTTCCATGCTCTTAGATAAGGTTTCTTATATATGCAACACCTCTCTGTTTCCTGAATCACCCACCACACTCCAACCTAGCCCTGCTTATTCATGTTAGGGAACAGTTCTCATGTGAACCTTAACCCCAAGTCACATCCTTTATCATAATATTGATCATTAAATCCATTTCTTCAACTGCTACCATATTTATATCTCTAATTATATCCATCTGTCAAGTCACCTAATGTAAGGACCAGAGCCATCTCCATAGCCTTTTTCTGCTTCATTCTTTGCATCCCACACATTACACATTTTCTCTGGCCTCTCACTGTGGGTGTATGCCAATCTCATGCCTCACAGATGAAGTTTGCTCTAAACTCTAATGCAGCTTCCTACCTGCAGCCACTGTCCCCTCTAGTCTGTCCTCTGGAAGCTACCAGAATTATGTTTGTAGAATACAAATCTTATTTTGTCAATTATTTAACTTAAAATTGTCTATAATTCTACAAAGAATACACTGCTGCTGCTGCTAAGTAACTTCAGTCGTGTCCCACTCTGTGCGACCCCAGAGTCAGCAGCCCACCAGGCTCCGCCATCCCTGGGATTCTCCAGGCAAGAACACTGGAGTGGGTTGCCATTTCCTTCTCCAATGCATGAAAGGGAAAAGTGAAAGTGAAGTCGCTCAGTCGTGTCCAACTCTTAGTGACCCCATGGACTGCAGCCTACCAGGCTCCTCCGTCCATGGGATTTTCCAGGCAAGAGTACTTGAGTGGGGTGCCATTGCCTTCTCGAAAGAATACACTAGAGTTCTCAAACAGGAAGTGGAGTGATGAAGAAGTGCATGACTTTCATGGAGGTCTGTGAACCCCTTGAAATTACACTAGAAAATTGTCTTATGAGCAGAAAGTATGTTTTTCATAAGAAGAGTGTCAATAAATTTCAATGGATTCTCAATGTACTGTGACATGGTCTCTTCTCCCCCAAAATAATATTCTCTGAAACTCATCAGTGTGGCAGGCAAGGCCCTTTACAATCCAGTCAAGTATAGCAGTGTAGTTCAGTGTGAGGCAGAGGTCATGGGGAGCTGAGGATACTGAAAAATTTTAGAATCAAGGAGTCCTGTGTTTCAGTTCTGGTTTGCTCATCTGGTTGGTCTTAGGAGTACATTCTCTCTGAGCTCTATCTGGCTTTTCTGGTAAATGGGATAATATTCTTCTTCTAATAGGACTGTTTCAACATTAAATTTAATAACTGTGAAGTAACTGAGAAATAATAGATATAAATTGTAACTTCTTCACTATCATTAAGTTTCTGGACATCTAGAGATGGTATTATTAAAAATAGTACCCTACTTTCCCTAGTGATAAATCACTCCCTTATCATTTGAAGTTACTTTTGTCTCAAGTTATTTTAAAAATCTATATTCAATTGGCTAAATCATTCAAGAGGATGTATTTGTTCACATAGCTCAAAAAGTTCAGAGGTAGAGTGCATTTCAGATACAACTTCTACTGGACTCTACCTACAATTTTCCACCATACTCTTCATCTCCTCTTCACTGTGCCTCAGCTTGTTACTCAGGCTAGCTTTCTTCATGGTGACAAAGTGATTGCACCAGGTCCAGCCCTCACAACTACACCTCCCAGTACCTAAAACTAGTAGGAGCCTTTCTGTCCTGAACTGCCAACCAACCTGAGATCACTTCACTTGCTGACCATTGAGCAATCTCTGAAGCCAAGGCTACGTCTTTAGTCTTAAGCATTTCTGGAGCCATCTGCAGCCCCGGCAGGAATTCAGGGTTGCAATGAAGGGCAGTGTACTTAAGATATTTAACAATTCAGATGACACAGGCAACAATTAATCTGAATATATACCAGCCCAAAGGGAACAGATGCTGATTGCAAACAACCAGTATTTCCAGGGCATGTGATGGAAGCTGAACTTCAGCCTTTCCTGGGAGCAAGATGAAGATGGCAATAGCTGGCTGAGGTGGTAGCTCTAAGGTACCCACTCTGCATAGCTACTCAAGAATGAACTAATTCTCACCATTCTTCAGATCATCTTTTGTAGCTAGAAAATCAGCACTCAGGTGGAAGCTAAGTACCTTTACCTTGAAAACGAGGTTATGTACAAAGGGAGAATAAAAGACAGCTCTTTGGTGTCTTATTCTCCCTAAAGGAATAAATCATTGGGGGAAAATTAATGTTTCTAACTGAAAATATTTCAGAGGATTCTACTTTAAAGCTTTGGGTTAGTAATGTATATGTCTCACATATACAGTATTTAGAAATGCATTACTTGTTAAATTATTTCAAGTCATTTCAAAAGTTTAGCAATCCTGAATCAATATTTACTGTAATGGAAAGAGTAATTAAAAAAAAAAAAAAAAAAACACTGTTTGCTGTTCTTTAGCTTTCCTTCATATTAAATTATTCACAAGCTACTTCTCACACCCAACTCAGGAATCCAAAATGTATCACAAAACAAAGCTTCACATTATGAAGGAGCATAACTGAGTTACTTTGTTTCTTCCTTTTTTGCCTCCAAGTTTTGCTTCCGTCAGCTAAGGGTCTGGAAGCTTTCCAGACGCCAGCAGGGTGGGGGAGTTGTAACACGGGTTTGGCATGTGAACCTCATCACAGATTCTTCAAGGGGCTCGTAGGGGGGAGACGTCAGAGCAATAATGTGCAATAATGCGCCTGCGCTGGAATGTGGGGGAAGAGCGGCAGCTGTACTTTTATCTTATGTAGCATTTTCTTTTGAAAAATCAAATTTAAAAGAGAATGTGTGTCCAGATTAGCTGGTTTGGAAACTCTTGGTTACTTTGAAAACACCAAGGGGCAGTAACTTCCAGAGAGGGGGTAAATCTGTTACTATTGTGTTTGCCTCCAAGGGATGCTGTTATCTAGGAGTTCCATAAGATGAACTTATTTTGGAATTTCACATTAAATATATTAGGAGCACATGCCATTGTCTCATTTCACTCACTGATTCATTCATTCATTATCCAATTTGCATGTGTGGTAAGTCACTTCAGTCATGTCTGACTTTTAGTGACCCTGTGGACTATAGCCCGCCAGGCTCTTCTATCCTTGGGATTCTCCAGGCAAGAATACTGGAGTGTATTGCCATTTCCTCCTCCAGGGGATCTTCCCAGGGATTGAACCCCTGACTCTAATGTCTTCTGCACTAGCAGGTGGGTTCTTGATCACTAGCACCACCTGGGAAGGCCATTATCCCATTTAAGATATTTCCATTGAGCACCCACAAGTGTCAGGCAGTTGAAACTCCTGAGGATATGGAATCCAACAAACCAGACTAAGTCTGTGACCCCTTGAAACTTGTATCCTAGGGTGATGTAGACAAATAAATCTCTAAAATCTCAGACAAATAAACATGAAATGTATCAGGTGGTGATTAGAGAGACTTTTTTAAAAAATGTGTCAGCAGAGTTAAAGAATAGAGAGATGGGGTGGCAAGGTGATCTGTGGAGAAGGTCAGGGAAGATTCACATCTATAATGAATCCAGAATGAAACAAGAGAACAAGCCCTATGATATCTGGCTGGAGTGTTCCAGGCCACAGGAACAGATGGGGCATGCAGGGTCCTCACAGATAAGCCTCTCAATGATCTTGTGATGGAGGTGGGACAGGTAATTTCATCTCAGAGACAGGAGGAAACTGGGACTCCAGGAACTGTGTAGCAGGCCCAGGAATAAGCCTCATCCTTTGAAACACCCAGCCCTTTGTTCTAGAAAGAACAAGTGTTAAATAAGTGCTTTATGAGAGCTCAGACTTGCTTTTTGAATGAGATGCTTTCTTCACATGAAATTTTAGGTGGAATCTCAATTTGTGATTTATATAAAAATGGAATGTCTTTGAAAGAAGTGAGCAGAAGGTTTTGCTCATGCCTCTTCCCCAACCTTACCCCACACATGCTGAACCTTTCCTCTGAGGAACCTCTGCAGCTCCTTCTAACCTTCTGGGCCTCAGGGAAGGAGGGACTGAGGAGAGGGGCTACTGAAGTACACAGGAGGAAAAACAGACACCCAAGGAAGATTATGACAAGATCAGTCATCCTCATTTGCTCATGGTCCTGCAAAAGCAGACTTTTTATTTATTTCAAGATCCAATTCAAAGTTTCCTCATTTTTGAGAGGAAGTGCATTTGATATCTATTGCTCCACAATTAATAGTTAAAAAGAGCTAGTATTTGTCATCTCTTCATTTCTGTGGGTTAGGAATCTGGCTGCAACCTAGTTGGACCTCTGACTCAAGGCCTCCATGAGAGTACGATCAAGGTATTTTCACATCATTTGAGCTGCACAGATCTCTGCTCGGCTGGAGGGGGATATATTTACAAGCTTATTAGTGTGGTTGTTTCAAGATTACATTTGTTATCGGTTGTTGAACTGAGGGCCTCAGTTCCTTGCTGTCTATTGGCAGGGAACCCTCAGTGTCTTGTCTTGTGGAGTAAGCAGGGCAGCTGCTTACTGCCCTTACTCTATAGGGCAGTTGGTTTCACTCAAAGCAAGAGAGAGACAGAGAGAGACAGAGAGAGAAAGCAAGATGAAGTTAGAGCCTTTGTGTAACCTAAGCCTGGCGTGCTGCAGTCCATGAGGTTGCAAAGAGTCGGACACGACTGAGCAACTGAACTGAATCTCAGGAGTACCATCCCACCACATTTGCTTATTGTATTCATTAGAGGGGAATCACTGAGTCTAACCCACACTCACGAGGAGAGGATTACACAAAGGTGTGAATGCCTGGAAATAAGGATCACTGGAGATAGGGATCACAGTTTAGAGGCTACATAACACAGGGAGGAAAACGTAAACATAGAAGGTACATAAACTCATGTAATCCATGACATGCTTAACCTGTACAATATAGTTTTAGCATTCCTTGCTTCACAACAACCTGAAAATATGCATGCTGGTATTTCTTTCATCAACTGCTTTTAATATGGAGTCCTTGTTTTATATCCTACCTATTCATATTCTGGTATTAAGAAATAAAATTTCCATTTGAAAAGGATTTGATTCAGGATTTTCTTGCTTACATGGTTAATTAGAATTTTGCTTCAATACAGATAAACACATAAGTTAGAGATATTATTAAAAATTCTCAACACCTTTTCCAGAAGTACAAAGAAAGCCTCAGTAAATTGCCCTCAAAAGTAGTCATAAGCTTGTTTTATGGCCAAAATGAAAAAAAATACCCTGACCTATTTCTGTGTTTCATAGTTGACATCATCAAGTAGTCTTTTGAAACTTACCTCTCAAAGGATGAAGCTGAGTGTACTGAAGAGTTTGTTCACCTGTCTGTATTATTCACTAAACTGTAACCTTTTTGGGGGCCATCCCTATTCTACAGTGTCTGGAACACCCAACTGCCCTGCAAAAACGTGAGGAATGAATGATGCAGAAGTGACTTCATGGAAACCAGAGAAAAATTCCACCAAAATAGCCAAGTTAAACAAATTTAAAAAATTATTACAGTATTTTTGTGATAACATACTTCAGGGAAGAATTCAAGGATTTATATACTAGTTAACAGTGCCAAAGGACTTCCTGGGTGGTATGGGGTAAAGAATCTGCCTGCCAATGCAGGAGACACAGGTTCAATCCCTGGGTCAGGAAGATCCCCTGGAGGGGGAAATGGCAACCCATTCCAGTATTCTTTTTTTTTTTTAATTTATTTATTTTTACTGGAGAATAATTTCCTTAAAATATTGTGTTGATTTCTGCCATACATCAACATGAATCAGACATAAGTATACATATGTCCCCTCCCTCTTGAACCTCGCTCCCCTTCCGCTCCATTGCGTGCCTCTACGTTGTCACAGAGCACCAGTTTGAGCTCCCTGCATTATACAGCAAATTCCCACTACCTATCTGTTTCACATATATAGCAATGTATATGTTTCCATGCTACTCTCTCAATTTGTCCCACCCTTTCCTTTCCCCACTGTGTCTACAAGTCTATTCTCTATGTCTGCATTTCCATTCAGTTCAGTTCAGTCGCTCAGTCATGTCCAACTCTTTGCGACCCTATGAATCGCAGCACGCCAGGCCTCCCTGTCCATCACCAACTCCTGAGTTCACTCAAACTCACATCCATCAAGTTGGTAATGCCATCCAGCCATCTCATCCTCTGTCATCCCCTTTTCCTCCTGCCCCCAATCCCTCCCAGCATCAGAGTCTTTTCCAATGAGTCAGCTCTTCCCAGGAGGTGACCAAAGTACTGGAGTTTCAGCTTTAGCATCATTCCTTCCAAAGAACACCCAGGGCTGATCTCTTTTAGAATGGACTGGTTGGATCTCCTTGCAATAGGTTTCTCAGTACCACATTTCTAGATTCCATATGTGTGTATTAATCAAAGATATTTGTTTTTCTCTTTCTGACTTACTTCACTCTGTATAATAGGCTCTCGGTTCATCTACTTCACTAGAACTGACTCAGATACATTCCTTTTTATGACTAATATTCCATTGTATATATGTACCACAGCTTCTTTATCCATTCATCTGTCGACGAACATCTAGGTTCCTTCCACATCCTAGCTATTGTAAATAGTGCTCCAATGAACATTGCCACTCCAGTATTCTTGCCTAGAAAATGTCGTGGACACAGGAGCCTTGCAGGCTACAGTCCATGGATCACAAAAGAGGCAGACATGACTGAGTGACTAAATAACAACAACAGGTCCAAAGACTCCTGGACATCAGGTTTTAGCTCCTTTATGTGGCCCAAAATATAGATTGTGAACTCCATGAATATAATCCAGAAGATTCTCTAATAAGTGACATGTATCTTGTGACGGCTCTTGGAATGGAACATGAGGACATCAAGAAGATGAAATGAACACCTTTCCAATCAATTCAGCAGAAGCATTTTCTGACAGTTTTGCTTAGTTAACTATTCATGTTTATGAGAACTAAGCAGTACTGAGTGGAGATGCAAGAAAGTTTCTTTCTTGATAGTAATGCTTTTGAAATGCTAGATGTGGACCAGAAGGAAAAACAGCAGGGATGCAGATTTCAGGAAGTAAAAGAGGTGCTGCAGCAGATGTGTCCATCCAAGTGCAGACGATATGGAAACTTCTGCTCTCTCCCTTCTCTCCTGGATGATAGAGAAGGGTGGGTGAGGGGACCATACCCCACATTTAGCCTCCCAAGTCCCAGATCCTATTTATCATCCTGCTGTGCCATCAGCCTCTCTCATTCTCTTTCCAGGTATTCCCTCTGCCTTTAAGTTAAAAGACTATGAGGGAGTAATTACTGGGCTAGCAAGGATGACCATCATTGGTTAAACTTGGCTTTCCCTCCAATCGTCACTGACCTCTTTGCTCCTGACATGACCACTGGCCATGCACACTGTTTACTCCTAGAAACTAATAGCTAACCAAGTTAGGACTGCACAGTTGTGTGTGTGTGTGTGTGTGTGTGTGTGTGTGTGTGTGTGTGTTGGGGGGGGGGTGTTCTTACAAAAAAAAAAAAATTGAAGTAATCAAATGCAATGACACCTATTCTGCAGAGCTTTCCCTGATCAACTCCCAGTTGACTTAATGACTTCTCTTTCTAACCTCCCTGCCCGGGTTGACTCTATGCCAGAGCTCCCCACAATGCACTATCCTCACTGATTTCCCTGTTCCTCTCCCAGCTAGGTTTTGTGCATTTAGGACCCTGGTGTATTAGATGTGCTGGGTGCCACTAAGCATTTCTGTTATTTGATGAAAACAAACACAGAAATGGAAGAAATAAAGATTTAATTAGGAACATCTTTCTTTTTCATTCTAAATATGCTTACCCCCTAAACTGAGTGGAAAAGAAATAGGTAAGGATTTCTAGATGTTCTCTTATTTTAACAAAATTTTATGAAGCAACTTCTAACCCTAGCACCACTAGCACCATGGGATTGCAAGAAATGGACATGACTTAGCAACAAAACCAGCATCACCACCACCACCAGGTATTTCAAGAATGCCAAAGGGTTGAAACCTGTCACTTTGGAAGCAGTGAATTATGTTTTGATGAGCTGTTATTGGTATTTGGGCAGAGATTGAATCTAAACTGACCTTCCTGAGTCAGTGTGACTGTGCAAAACACAACACTTGCTTTTCCATTGTGATGCTGTTGTGAAGACCAAGGTGATGAAGATTGTGAAACTGTTTCCTAAGTTACAAAGTGCAGTAATGCACATTTTCTGCCAAGGGCCTCTTTGGGGAGCAAACAGAGGAAGCAAGAATTGACTGACCACCGTGAGTATGAGATGTTAACACTCTTTGTTTTAAAAGAGGGACTTTCCAAAATCATAACGCTTGTATGAATCAGAAAAGCACTGAAGTTCAAACCTTCCTCTTATCTTTATTTAACATCTTGAGACTTTGGTGGAGAACAAATTCTGAGTAAACATACAAAGTGGACTCGTATCTCTGGGACCATTAATGAGTTTTACGTTTCAAGTTAAAGATCTTGGAAGATCTTACAAAACTGAGAGCTCTTGAGAAGAAAGGAATGATTTTAAACAAATAATCCAAGATTACTGCCAACACTCCCAAAGATGTTACATATTTCCACATGAGTAGATGTTTCTGCCTCAGTATGCTATATGCTAAGTTTCCATGGTAAAATTTCATAGCTCAGTGTAAACACATTCCACTGAACTACATATATGCTCTCTTACTCAGGGATGGGGGTACTCCATCCCCAATGGGCCCAGAGTCTCTTGGAAAAGAACCATAAACTGTGCATTCTTTCTTAGATCTTTTTTTTTTTAAATTGTTTTACCATGGACTGCAAGCAGTACCTCTGGAAAGGAAAAGTAGGAGTGGGTTTTCCAGGAGAGAGTCTTGTGGCTCAAAGGAGGTGGTTTATGCTGTGAGAGTTATATATTGACCTTTTTAATTTAAGCACCATTTTTCTTTGACCTGATAAGGGAGAATAAGAAGAAGTGGCTTTTTACTCATACTCCATTGTTAAAATGAGAGTATAGGAAGTGGGGTGGAGGTGAAATGGGTGAAGGCAGTCAAAAGGTATGAACTTTCAGTTATAAAATAAATAAATCATGGGGATATAATGAACAGCATTGTGATTATAGCTCATAATTCTATATTGTATATTTGAAAGTTGCTAAGATAGTAGATCTTAAAAGTTGTCATCTCAACAAAAGTAATCTGCAACTGCTGCAGGAAGGCGGACCCCTTCCAGGGCCCGAAACTGGCCTCTTATCTAACACTCGGAAATGAAATGTCCAAGGAAACACATGTGCTGACAAAGCAAGAGATTTTATTGGGAAAGGGCACCCAGGTGGAGAGTAGTAGGGTAAGGGAACCCAGGAGAACTGCTCTGCCACATAGCTCGCAATGTTGAGTTTTATGGTGATTGGATTAGTTTCCGGGTGGTCTTTGACCAATCATTTTAATTCAGAGTCTTTACTGGTGGCGCAGGCATCGCTCAGCCAAGATGGATGCTAGCGAGAGGGATTCTGGGCAGTGGATGGACACGCAGTGTCTCCTTTAGACCTTTCACAAACTCTTCCGGTGGGTGGTGGCTTATTAGTTCTGTATTCCTTATCAGGATGTCCTGTCATAAAACAACTCATGCAAATGGTTACTATGGTACCTGGCCAGGGTGGGTGGTTTCAATCAGTGGGCTTCCCCTAATACAACTATGTATGATGACAGATGTCAACTAGACTTATTGTGGAAATCACTTTGCAATATACAAATATCAAGTGATTATGTTGTATACCTATAACTAATATATTATGTCAAATATGTGCATGTATGCTAAGTCACTTCAGTACTGTCTGATCCCATGTCCTGTAGCTCACCAGGCTCCTCTGTCCATGGGATTCTCCTGACAAGAATACTGGAGTGAGTTGTCATGCCCAACTCAGGGATAGAATCCATATCTCTTATGTCTCCTCTAGGGGGTTCTTTATCACTAGTGCCACCTTCTTCAATAAAAAAATGAGAGCTTAACTTCCAGTTATCCTTAAGATATCAGTTGGCACTGACCAGGCTCCCCGTCTTCCCAAATTAGCTGTTATATGTTCTTGTAGTACTATATCTCTCTATTTCATAGCCCTTAGCATTGTGGTGCTTTTATGCCTCTGCATGTGGTTCCTTCATTTAAAAGTAAAGGATCTAGATCCAAAAATCACATGAGTTAAAATTTCAACTCCATCACTTACTAGCTGCTTAACCAAGCAACTTAATAGCTCTGTACTGCTGTTTCTTCATCTGTAAAAGGGAGACATTAGCTCCTACCTCACAGAGTTTAGGATTAAACTTGATGACATGATATACAGAGCCCTTATAACAATGCCTTCAGTATCACGTCAGTTCAGTTCAGTTCAGTCACTCAGTCGTGTCCGACTCTTTGTGACCCCATGAATCACATGCCAGGCCTCCCTGTCCATCACCAACTCCCAGAGTTTGCCCAAACTCATGTCCATCGAGTCGGTGATGCCAACCAGCCATCTCATCCTCTGTGGTCTCCTTCTCTTCCTGCCTCCAATCTCTCCCAGGATCAGAGTCTTTCCCAATGAGTCAACTCGTCGCATGAGGTGGCCAAAGTATTGGAGTTTCAGCTTTAGCATCAGTCCTTCCAATGAACAACCAGGACTCTCCTTTATTATGGACTGGTTGGATCTCCTTGCAGTCCAAGGGATTCTCAAGAGTCTTCTCTAACATCACAGTTCCAAAGCAGCAATTCGTCACTCAGCTTTCCTCACAGTCCAACTCTCACATCCGTACATGACTACTGGAAAAACCATAGCCTTGACTAGATGGACCTTTGTTAGAAAAGTAATGGCTCTGCTTTTTAATATGCTATCTAGGTTGGTCACAACTTTTCTTCCAAGGAGTAAGCGTCTTCATGGCTACAATGCACTCTATCTATCAGATCTAGGCCCTTAAATCTATTCCTCACTTCCACTGTATAATCATAAGGGATTTGATTTAGGTCATACCTGAATGGTCTAGTGGTTTTCCCTACTTTCTTCAATTTGAGTCTGAATTTGGCAATGAGGAGTTCGTGATCTGAGCAACAGTCAGCTCCTGGTCTTGTTTTTATTGACTGCATAGAGCTTGTCCATATTTGGCTGCAAATAGAATCAATCTGATTTCAGTGTTGACCATCTGGTGATGTCCATGGGTAGAGTCTTCTCTTGTGTTGTTGGAAGAGGGTGTTTGCTATGACCAGTGAGTTCTCTTGGCAAAACTCTATTAGCCTGAACCCTGCTTCATTCCGTATTCCAAGGCCAAATTTGCCTGTTACCCCCGGTGTTTCTTGACTTTCTACTTTTGCTTTCCAGTCCCCTATAATGAAAACGACATCTTTTTTGGGGTGTTAGTTCTAATAGGTCTTGTAGGTCTTCACAGAACCGTTCAACTTCAGCTTCTTCAGTGTTACTGGTTGGGGCATAGGCTTGGATTACTGTGATATTGAATGGTTTCCCTTCCTTATCAGTTCAGTTCAGTTCAGTCGCTCAGTTGTGTCTGACTCTTTGCGACCCCATGAATCGCAGCACGCCAGGCCTCCCTGTTCATTACCATCTCTCGGAGTTCACTCAGACTCACGTCCATCGAGTCCGTGATGCCATCCAGCCATCTCATCCTCGGTCGTCCCCTTCTCCTCCCGCCCCCAATCCCTCCCAGCATCAGAGTCTTTTCCAATGAGTCAACTCGTCGCATGAGGTGGCCAAAGTACTGGAGTTTCAGCCTCAGCATCATTCCTTCCAAAGAAATCCCAGGGCTGATCTCCTTCAGAATGGACTGGTTGGATCTCCCTGCAGTCCAAGGGACTCTCAAGAGTCTTCTCCTCTTCTCCTCCTGCCCCCAATCCCTCCCAGCATCAGAGTCTTTTCCAATGAGTCAACTCGTCGCATGAGGTGGCCAAAGTACTGGAGTTTCAGCCTCAGCATCATTCCTTCCAAAGAAATCCCAGGGCTGATCTCCTTCAGAATGGACTGGTTGGATCTCCCTGCAGTCCAAGGGACTCTCAAGAGTCTTCTCCAACACCACAGTTCAAAAGTATCAATTCTTTGGCGCTCAGCCTTCTTCACAGTCCAACTCTCACATCCATACATGACCACAGGAAAAGCCACAGCCTTGACTAGACGGACCTTAGTCGGCAAGGTAATGTCTCTGCTTTTGAAAATGCTATCTAGGTTGGACATAACTTTTCTTCCAAGGAGTAAGTGTCTTCTAATTTCATGGCTGCAGTCACCATCAGCAGTGATTTTGGAGCCCCCCAAAAATAAAGTCTGACACTGTTTCCACTGTTTCCCCATCTATTTCCCATGAAGTGATAGGACCGGATGCCATGATCTTTGTTTTCTGAATGTTGTAAGTGCTTAATGAAAAGAAAGTGAAAGTGAAGTTGCTCAGTTGTGTCCAAGTCTTTGTGACCCCGTGGACTGTAGCCAACTAAGCTCCTCTGTCCATCGAATTCTCCAGGCAAGATTTCTGAAGTGGATAGCCATTCCTTTCTCCAGGAGATCTCCCACACTCAGGGATAAAACTCAAGCCTCTCACACTGCAGGTAGATTCTTTACCATCTGAGCCTCCAGGTGAGCCACCAGGGAATCCCCAAGAATTTTGGAGTGGGTAGCCATATCCTTTTCAAGGAGATCTTCCTGACTCAGAGATCTAACCTGGATCTCCTGCATTGCAGGCAGATTCTTTACCACTGAGCCACCAGTGCTTAATAGATTTTAACTATTTGTTTTGTTTTGTTTCAGCTCTGCCAGCTTTAAGTTTTATGAGAGCAGGCACATCATTGTCTAACATTCGTCATACCAAAGTATCCTTTTAGGAAACATTTGTTGACTAAAAGAATAAATAACTTAATCTCCAAGATTTCATCCAGGTTTGTATGTATTCCTTTTGTGTGGCAACTCCAGACAATAAAGCAGAGAGCAAAATCATTGTGGGAGCCTTGTTGAGGTTGGTTCTGGAATACTCGACATTTGACCTCAATTACTTCTTAGATTAACACACGGGAAAATGAATAAAATGTAACTCATTGTAGACTAAGGGTAATATTTCAAAGAACTCATACACATTTGTTAACTTTTGTATTATAGCTAAATAAACCATATGTTTTGAGGAAAATGAATACCACTAGAATACATTTTGGGGCTTACCAGGCGGCTCAGTGGTAAAGAATCTGCCACCAATGCAGGAGATATAGGAGATGTGGATCTATCCCTGGGTCAGAAAGATCATCTGGAGTAGGAAATGACAACTCACTCCAAGATTCTTGCCTGGAAAATCTCATGGACAGAGGAGTCTGGTGGGCTACATGGGGTCGCAAAGAGTCAGACATGACTCAATGAGCACAATACAACAACAGAATACATTTTTAATATGAAGACATGGATCTTCAGTATCTAGTAATAACAATTTATGAAAATTTTTAAGATCTATTCTCTTAGCAACATTTGAATATACAATATGATATTGTTAACTATAAGTGAAAAGTTACAGTGACACATGGTTCAGATTGGCTTTGCCCAAAACAGGCTTTGATGACTTCCTTGTAAAAAGCTTTCATGGTTAACAACCATGTTTATAATAAATACGGTAATCATCAAATAAAAAGTTATGAGATGGTTTTTAAAAATGCTTGGTTACAGTATCACCTTAAAAAGAAATAACGCTCAGATGTGAAAGCTGAGAGAAAATAAGTCAGTATACTGAGATCACTATACATAATTCAAAATGGGTGATTTTTAAAAAAGGAGCCCTTGAAGGACATACAAAAGGATTATATTATTGTTCTGGCTTTCCCTGAGAGTAACTTCTTTACATTATACCATTTCTGTGAGCAAGGAGCAGCTTTACAAACACCACTATGCTATAGTCTAGGACAGTAGTGGTAGGTAGGGAGAAAGTTGGGCTTTCTTGTGGCTCTGGCTTTCAGCTCTGGGATCCCTTCTTTGAAAATAGTTCTCTCCCTGTCTCCTTGAAAGTGAAAGTGAAAGTGAAGTCGCTCAGTCATGTCCGACTCTTCACGACTCCATGGACTGCTGCCCACCAGGCTCCTCTGTCCATGGGATTTTCCAGGCAAGAGTACTGGAGTGGGGTGCCATTGCCTTTTCCAGACCCAGTCTCCTTGATGACTCTTAAATCTCTTAAAAGAGACAAAGTCTATTTACTCAGTGATTGGAATGAAGGTTTAAAATGCAAATATTCTTATTAATTTCCAGTTAAAATAAGGTATTGATAACTGATGTGGCCATTTTCTGAAGAGATTTGATAGGAGGCAAAAGAATAGGAAAGCATTTCAGTGTGATTGACTAAATTAAATTCTAGAAAAGGGAGGCTGTTGACCTCAAAAAGAAATATCAACATAATAATTTTGGCCAACAAAATAATTTTGGCTCTGATTAAACCTGAAGATAAAGCCATAAATGTTTTCTGAAAATAAACTCTGTTGGAAAAGACTTTTTCCCCTGGATTTTCTTAGCTTCCTTCCACTCTATTATTTTTAATCTACATTATGGGAATAAAAACACGATATTGTTACAGCTCATCAAAGAATGTTCAGGCTGTTTGCTCCTACTGTTTTTGGCAGAGATCAGAGAATTTCAATAACATAAATATTTTCATTGAATTATTGAAAGCAACAGGCAGAAATGACAAGTCATAAATGTTTATTTACTCAGCTAATGAATAACTGAATGGATAGAAGAATAAAAGAATGATGAAGGAGGGAACTGACATACAGTCTTTGGAATGGACACAGCTTTCCATAGAGGCAGTCACAGAAGGAAGGGCACTCATTTGCAGAAAGGAATTGGCATACAAAGACTAAATGCAAGCATCATTTATCTCAGTGTTTTCTTTGGCCCAATGGTGGTTTATACTGGCAAAAAGGTTGACTTGACTTGTGCTGATTCTTTTCCAGTTTACAGTTTAAGTCTAGAAATAATTTTCTATTTAACCCAATAAACTCCATAGTGGGTGATTAAGAGGATGCCAACATGTAGGCACTCAGTTCAAGTCTATTATTTCCCGATTGCCTATTATTTCTTAATTTACTAGGTTACTTCATTTCTTAATGCATATCCTCCTTGACCTTTTTGTAATAATTGACACTCTTGACTACTCTATCATTGAAGACATTTCCTGTAGTTTCTGTATCACTTCTTTTCTATAGGTGGCTTTTCTTTTCTAAGCTGTCCCTCAATGATACGCATTACTCTGGTTTCAGTTTTCCATCCTGCTCTATTTAATTCCTTTGAGCACCCATTTACTCTGATCTTCTCAATAAATTCCTCTAGATTAAAGGCTGTATTTTATAGCCTTAGTCTGCCTCCTGAAATCTTGATATACATTTCCAATACTGGGATGAATATTTCTGCCTGGCATTTGCATTGATGGTTTACATTTAACAATGAAATTCATTATTTTTATGAATTGGTTACTTCATTTGGCTTCCATTGTATTTTGAATGTTGTTTCCAGAAGATAGGTCTTCCCTGGTGGCTCAGATGGTAAAGAATCCACCTGAAATGCAGGAGACCTGGGTTCGATCCCTGGGTTAAGAAGATTCCCCTGGAGAAGGGAATGGCTACCCACTCCAGTATTCTTGCCTCTTCCATGGACAGAGGAGCCTGGTGGGCTACAGTTCACGGGGTGGCAAAGAGCCAGACACAACTGAGTGACTTAACATTTTGACTTTTACCAGTAGAAAGGCTGGTGAGTAATAGAATGTGCTGCATCAGGAGTGCCCAGAAAGTGAAAACTAAACTGATAGTTGGAGGGTTAATCGAAAAACCAAGTGAGGCAAGAAGTCTGGCCACCATATCCTGCTTCCTGGTGATACTGGAAGTTCTAGATCGTCTCAACTTTAGTGTTTTGTGTTGTTTAGATGTTTTTGGTTTTGTTTTTGAATTTTTTGTTCCTGAAAATATGTTCAAGTTGCAGGATGTTCCATAGAAACTAAAATAATACACATCAGGGTTCTAAGTCAAGGCGAGTTACTTAGTGTCTTTTCATCAGTTAAAAGTAATACTGCAACACTTGAAATTTTTTTGAAGGGTGAAAACAATATCCACCAAACATAATACACGGTTGTTCTCAATATGTACTAGCTATTATTAACATTACCACTATTACTTGATTTTCCTAGTTTGAACTTGAGTTGTTTCTATTGTTTAACCAATAGCCCCAGGTCTTATTGGACACTAACTCTGTTAGTTTCTTTTTCTTTTTTTCTTTTTAATTTAATTTTGTTTATATGGCTGACTTCCCTGGTGGCTCAGACAGTAAAACATCTGCTTACAATGCAGGAGACCCAGGTTCAATCCCTGGGTCGGGAAAATCCTCTGGAGAAGGAAATGGCAACCCACTCCAGTACTCTTGCCTGGAAAATCCCATGGATGGAGAAGCCCAGTAGGCTACAGTCCATGGGGTTGCAGAGTTGGACACAACTGAGCGACTTCACTTTCACTTTCATCTTAGTTGTGGCATGTGGGATTTTTCTTAGNGTCGGGAAAATCCTCTGGAGAAGGAAATGGCAACCCACTCCAGTACTCTTGCCTGGAAAATCCCATGGATGGAGAAGCCCAGTAGGCTACAGTCCATGGGGTTGCAGAGTTGGACACAACTGAGCGACTTCACTTTCACTTTCATCTTAGTTGTGGCATGTGGGATTTTTCTTAGTTGTGGCACATGATATCTTTAGTTGCAGCATGTGGGATCTAGTTCCCAGACCAAGGATTGAACCCAGGCCTTCTGCATTGGGAGAATGGAATCTTAGCCACTGGACCATGAGGGAAGCCACTAACTGTGTCAGTTTCATAGTACTCTTTATCACTTTTCAGTGACTTCATCTTAGGGCAGGATCTGAAATGCACAACCAAGTTTTCCAGTGGTATCATGACCCAGATTTTTTAACAGCTCAACTCATACTATGATAATCCCTACCTACATGCATTGTCATGACTTATCCTTGCTTTCCAGATATGATCTATTATTCTGAGCATGGTGCATAGAACCATGTACTGTGTGGCCATCCTAATTTTTCAGTCTAGCATAATTTGTGAACTCATTGCTTTATGAATTTTCTTTACTTTCTTCTATTTCTACGCCTTTCATCATATTTCACCCCTCTTTTCCCACTACTCTCTCTCTTCTTATTTAGCTAATTAAATCCTACATACTCTTTAAGTTTCAACTTGAATTATTCCTTCAAAAACCTTTACCAAATCACTCAAGTTCACTAGTCTTTGCCTCTGAATTTATAGCACTTACTATCTAAAGCATTTAGTTGGCTGTTTGTCATGTATATAAGCTTTGTCAATTTGTAGCCCGTATTATTAATTAATGCTTCCACTATCATCTGTCATGCCAACTACTTTAAGTCATCAACATTGTTGACTTTCCTTGATTTAGGGACCAGTGAAGAGCATAATCAATAAGCTGTGGGATCAATACTAAAATTTTGCATTTGTCATTCATTCAATATATGTCTCCTTTAATGACCCAGTATGTACTAGGCCTAATGTTGGCTCTGAGGTATAAGATAAATTAGACACAGATATCCATCAAGATATCTTGATCTAATGAGAAATATAGACAAGCAAGTAATTAATTAAATGCAGCAGAAATCCTGTAAAAGACATTGTCCAAAACCTATGGTATCACAGAAATAGGACACATAATTCTGCATTGGTAGAGGGAAGAGTTGAGGGAATCTTCCCATAGTAACTAATACTTGAGTTGCTATTGATAAGATGAGCATGGTTTCTCCATGTTGGGAGGCAGTCAGGAAGAGGTTTACAGAAAGTTGGACCAAAGGAAAACATGCAAAGACATGTATTCCTGAGAATAATTTGTATGGTACATATATAAGGTAGTCCTGTTCAGTCGCTCAGTCTTGTCTGACTCTTTGCGACCCCACGAGTCACAGCATGCCAGGCTTCCCTGTCCATCACCAACTCCCAGAGTTCACTCAGACTCGCGTCCATCGAGTCAGTGATGCCATCCAGCCATCTCATCCTCTGTCATCCCCTGTCGGGGTCCAGCCCTGGTGGATCCAGGGTAATTCGAAGGGGAGACAGAGTAGGTGTCCTAGGAAAGAATTTATTTAATTACAGATATAAAGAGAGATTAGAAAAGAATAGTATAGTAGGAGTACCCATGCTCCAGATGGGAATTTAGCCAGAAAAATGGATAACAAGAAAGAATGATATGGAGAATCAGTCTTTCTAGAAACAGATCTGATTTCTTTATTTTTCATGTTTGCTTATATACTTTTTGTTATACATAGGGATGAATACAGAGTCACGCGGGGGTCAGCAGATCTGACTCTTGTCAAAATCAGGTGCTTCATATAAATGTATACAAAGGTCTTATAGGTTTTACATCATCTTCTGGCCATGAAGCCTGCTGACATTTTATGGCCCTTTCTGATAACGGTCAGTCAACCAGAAAACTTATTTTTTCCAGGGGTGATTTTTTTCTTAAACCAAGTGCCACCCTCCAAATAAAGTGCATTCCTATAGGGTGAGGGTGTAGCGGGTTACAATCAAGAGGAATTTACTTAGCCTAAGGTTTAACATGATTAATCTTAAAGGTTAATCCTTATTTCTCCTTTATGCTAGTTATATTTATTATAAGGCAGGGAATATGGAGATTTAGCAGCAAATATTGGCTCAACAAATGAAAAACCCTTCACCAATATAATTTCTAATCAACCCACTATACTATAATAATAATTTTCTAACTTCTCAAAAGATTCTGTATTTAGAAAGTTTTAAAGCATCTCGTGCCTCTCACGGTTGGGAAGCTGTAAACAGTCACATGTGGCCAGATGAACCTGCTCAGGCAGGCTAGAGAACCTTCAGAGGAGTTTGTAAGTTGAAACACTCTTGTCACGCCCAGGAATTTTTATTAACTGGAGCTGCAAGTTAACTCCTTCTCCGAGAGAAATGGTGGGGAACTGCCCCCCATAAAGTCAGAGGTGTAGGTGAGAGCATGAAACAGTAAAGTAGGTAGACTCTGGTTTTCGGGGTAGATGCTCGGGAATGGGGGTTTCCTGAGGCTCGATCCCACCTTTGCGTATGTCGAAGCCTTCTTCCTCATGACCTTTGCCACGGGCGGAGTTCCTCACACTGGCTCCCAGCAGTCCCTCACACTGGCTCCCAGCAGTCCCCTTCTCCTCCTGCCCCCAATCCCTCCCAGCATCAGAGTCTTTTCCAATGAGTCAACTCTTTGCATGAGGTGGCCAAAGTACTGGAGTTTCAGCTTTAGCATCATTCCTTCCAAAGAAATCCTTGGGCTGATCTCCTTCGGAATGGACTGGTTGGATCTCCTTGCAGTCCAAGGGAATCTCAAGAGTCCAACACCACAGTTTAAAAGCATCAATTCTTCGGTGCTCAGCTTTCTTCACAGTCCAACTTTCACATCCATACATGACTATTGAAATAACCATAGCCGGGAGGACCCCATGCCCGAAGGGTGGCGGCCAAGAGGAGCTACCCCACATCTGAGGTCAGGGACGACGGCCAAGAAGAGCTACCCCGTGTCCGAGGCCAGGGACGAATAGAAGACTAAAGAGAAGGGTCCTAAAATCAAACCATGAAGAAACTACCTGCTGAGAAGTTTGGTCATTATCTAGAAGGCAATGGTCCAGGGGAAAAAACAATGAAGGATCCTAGGCAATGCAGGGAAATGATGCATTTGTGCATTATAGGAAGATCACTTGGAAAAAGAAGAGTATGAAAGAGCCTGGGGGTAAGAAGATATGATAGAAACAAATTTTGATAGTCTAAGAAGAGATACAGTGTTGGTAGTACAGAGAATCCATCACATTTAAGGGGTGTTTTGGTGGCAGATTAAATAGGGGAATGTTTAGGCTCAAGTGAGTTTGTGGGGAAATTCAGAATAAGCTGTTTTCTAACTTACAGATAAATGACAATGCAATGAACTAAGAAAAGGAAGAGAACACTCGTAGTTCAGTGTTTGTTTTGGAATATATTTCTCCTTATTTTGAAAGGCTATATGTAAACAGAGAAGCCAAAGTCATTTGGGTGTAAAAGGTAATACTTCATGTTTTATTCACATTAATTCCTGGAAACAGCAGGGAGTGATTATCAGTTGGAGAGAATGCATTAAGCATAAAAATTTTACTGGTAAATATGTATATACAGTAATTTAAGATAACATTACATTCTGGCAGTTCTAATTTTTAGTTCTTTATTTTTAATTGAGACCAAAAATTTAAAGACTAGAAAGTAAACTTTTGGGAAATGTTCACAAATTGCTTTAATATCATAAAGCTGAGCACCGAAGAATGTATGCTTTTGAACTGTGGTGTTGGAGAAGACTGTTGAGAGTCCCTTGGACTGCAAGGAGATCCAACCAGTCCATCCTAAAGGAGATCAGTCCTGGGTGTTCACTGGAAGGATTGAAGCTGAAGCTGAAGCTCCAATTATTTGGCCACCTCATGCGAAGAGTTGACTCATTGGAAAAAAGACTCTGATCCTGGGAGGGATTGGGAGCAGGAAGAGAAGAGGATGACAGAGGATGAGATGGCTGGGGATTGGGAGCAGGAAGAGAAGAGGATGACAGAGGATGAGATAGCTGGATGGCATCACTGACTCGATGGATGTGGGTTTGGGTGAACTCTGGGAGTTGGTGATGGACAGGGAGGCCTGGCGTGCTGCGATTCATGGGGTCGCAAAGAGTTGGACACAACTGAGCAACTGAACTGAACTGAACTGAACCCCTTTTCGCCTTTGGTAGCTATTTATTTTCTATGTCTGTGAGTCTGTTTTATAAACAAATTGACTTGTATCTTTTTTTTTAGATTCCACATATAAGTGATATCATATATTTGTCTTTCTTTATGTGACTTGCTTCACTTAATATGGTCATCTCTAGGTCCATCCATGTTGCTGCAAATGGTACTATTTCATTTTTTATGACTGAATACTATTCCACTGTATATATATATATATCACATCTTCTTTATCCATTTGCTAATATCAAGGTTCTTTAAATTGTTTTATATTTTCACACATATGTTTATATATAAATATAAGGCTGGCCTTGCTACATGATACATGGCTGTTGTTTTTCAGTCACTTAGTCTTGTCTGACTCTTTGTGACCCTGTAAACTTCAGCACACCAGGCTTCCCTGTCCTTCATCATATCCTGGAGCTTGCTCAAACTCATGTTCATCAAATCAGTGATGCCATCCAACTATCTCGTCCTCTGTCATCCCCTTTTCCTGCTGCTTTCAATCTTTCCTGGCATTAAAATCTTTTCCAATGAGTCAGCTCTTCACATCAGGTGGCCAAAAGTACTGGAGCTTCAGCATCAGTCCTTCCAATGAATATTCAGGATTGATTTCCTTTAGGATTGACTGGTATGATTTCCTTGCAGTCCAAGGGACTCTCAAGAGTCTTTTCCAACACAGTTCAAAAGAATCAATTCTTTGGCTCTCAGCCTTTGTTACGGTCTAACTCTCACATCCATACATGACTACTAGAAAAACCATAGCTTTGATGATACGGACCTTTGTCAGCAAAGTAAGTCTCTGCTTTTTAATACACTCTCTCTAGGTTTCTCATAGCTTTTTTCCAAGGAGCTAGCATTTTAATTTCATGGCTGTAGTCACTGTCTGCAGTAATTTTGCAGCCCAAGAAAATCAAGTCTGTCACTGTTTCCATTGTTTACCTGTCTATTTTGGGATCAGACGCCATGAGTTTTTTGAATGTTGAATTTTAAGCCAGCTCTTTCACTCTCCTCTTTCATTCTCCTCTTTCACCTTCACCAAGAGGCTCTTTAGTTCCTCTTCATTTTCTGCCATAAGGGTGGGGTCATCCACGTATCTGAGGTTATTGATATTTCTCCCTGCAATCTTGACTCCAGCTTGTGCTTCATCCAGTCTGGCATTTTGCATAATGTACTCTGCATATAAGTTAAATAAGCAGGCTGACAATATACTGCTTTGATGTAGTCCTTTCCCATTGTTCCATGTCTGGTTCTATCTGTTGCTTCTTGACCTGCATACAGGTTTCACAGGAGGCAGGTAAAGTGGTCTGGTATTGCTACCTCTTTAAGAATTTTCCACAGAGATGGGAATGACAAAATATGCACATATATATCAGCTTCTTTAGGTCAACTTTTGTTGACCATGATGTCTACTCCATTTCTTCTGAGGGATTCCTGCCCACAGTAGTAGATATAATGGTCATCTGAGTTAAATTCACCCATTCCAGTCCATTTTAGTTCGCTGATTCCTAGAATGTCGACGTTCACCCTTGTCATCTCTTGTTTGACCACTTCCAATTTGCCTTGATTCATGGACCTGACATTCCAGGTTCCTATGCAGTATTGCTCTTTAAGGCATCGGATCTTGCTTCTATCACCAGTCACATGCACAACTGGGTATTGTTTTTGCTTTGGCTCCATCCCTTCATTCTTTCTGGACTTATTGCTCCACTGATCTCCAGTAGCATATTGGGCACCTAATGACCTGGGGAGTTCCTCTTTTGATATCCTATCATTTTGCCTGTTCATACTGTTCATGGGGTTCTCAAGACAAGGCAAGAATACTGGTTTGCCATTCCCTTCTCCAGTGGACCACGTTCTGTCAGCCCTCTCCACCATGACCCGCCCGTCTTGGGTTGCCCTGCAGGCATGGCTTGGTTTCATTGAGTTAGACAAGGCTGTGGTCCTAGTGTGATTAGATTGACTAGTTTTCTGTGAGTATGGTTTCAGTATGTCTGCCCTCTTATGCCCTCTTGCACCACCTACCATCTTACTTGGGTTTCTCTTACCTTGGGTGTGGGGTATCTCTTCACGTCTGCTTCAGCAAAGCACAGCCGCTGCTCCTTACCTTGGATGAGAGGTATCTCCTTACCGTCGCTGTTCCTGATCTTCAACGTGGGATAGCTCCTCTAGGCCCTCTTGCTCCTGCGCAGCCACCGATCCTTGGGTTGCTCGGAGCAACCGCCGGCCCAGGCCTCGGGCTCGTGGTGGCTCCCTGGGGTCACCGCCCCTGGCCTCAAGCTGGAGGTGGCTTCTTCCAACTGCCCCTGACCTCAGACGTGGGGTGTCTCCTCCTGGCTGGCCGCCTCTGACCTCAGACGCGGGGTGTCTCCTCTCAGCCACCACTGGCCTCGGATGCGGGGTAGCTCCACCCAGCTGCCACCCTGAAGTCAGATCATGGTCAACAAAAGTCTGAAATGCAGTACTTGGATGCAATCTCAAAAATGACAGAATGATCTCTGTTCATCTCCAAGGCAAACCATTCAATATCACAGTTATCCAAGTCTATGCCCCAACCAGTAATGCTGAAGAAGCTGAAGTTGAATTCGGATCTTGCTTCTATCACCAGTCACATGCACAACTGGGTATTGTTTTCGCTTTGGCTCCATCCCTTCATTCTTTCTGGACTTATTGCTCCACTGATCTCCAGTAGCATATTGGGCACCTAATGACCTGGGGAGTTCCTCTTTTGATATCCTATCATTTTGCCTGTTCATACTGTTCATGGGGTTCTCAAGGCAAGAATACTGAAGTGGCTTGCCATTCCCTGGAGAAGGGAATGTAAATCAACTATACTTCAATAAATTTTTTAAAAAGAAATAATATTTATAAAATATAGCACAGTGTTTGATACATGATAGGCACCCATTCAATAGATATCATTATTCTGAAGTCATACATTAAAAACTTCAGTGCATTTTTAATTGGAGGAAAATTGCTTTACAATGTTGTGCTTGTTTCTGCTGTACAACAATGCATATCAGCCATAACTATACATGTATCTCCTCCCTCTGGAGCCTCCCACCTCTCCCTTCATCCCACATCTCCAGGTCATCACATAGTGTAAGGCTCAGCTCCCTGTGTTATACAGCAACTTCTCACCAGCTGACTAGTTTACACATGGTAGTGCATATATGTCGATGCTACTTTCTCCATTTATCCCACTCTTTCCTTCCCCTACTGTGTATATACAATGGAATATTACTCAGCCATAAAAAGAATGAATATGAGTCAGTTCTAAAGAGGTGGATGAACCTAGATCCTGTTATACAGAGTGAATTAAGTTAGAAAGAGAAAACAAATATTTAATGCATATACATGGAATCTAGAAAAGTGGTCCTGATGAACCTATCTATGGGGAAGGGATGGAGATGCAGAGCTAGAGAACAGTGCAGTGATATTTTTAAAATATTTTATTATAAAAATTAGATATATACACAGTAAAAAGAATCTATATAGTACAAAAAGTTACACAGATCCAAGGACTTCCCTGGTGGTCCAGTGGTTAAGAATCTGCACTTCTACTGCAGGGGGAACGTGTTGGATCCCTGATCAAGAAACTACAATACTAGCTGGGGCCAATTAATTCAAAATAATTTATCCTCCTGCTGACTGTGTGGATCACAATAAACTTTGGGAAATTCTGAAAGAGATGAGAATACCAGACCACCTGACCTGCCTCTTGAGAAACCTATATGCAGGTCAGGAAGCAACAGTTAGAACTGGACATGGAACAGACTGGTTCCAAATAGGAAAAGGAGTACGTCAAGGCTGTATATTGTCACACAGCTTATTTAACTTATATGCAGAGTACATCATGAGAAACGCTGGACTGGAAGAAGCACAAGCTGGAATCAAGATTGCCGGGAGAGGTATCAATATCCTCAGATATGCAGGTAACACCACCCTTATGGCAGAAAGTGAAGAGGAACTAAAGAGCCTCTTGATGAAAGTGAAAGAGGAGAGCGAAAAAGTTGGCTTAAAGCTCAACATTCAGAAAACTAAGATCATGGCATCTGATCTCATCACTTCATGGAAGATAGATGGGGAAACAGTGGAAACAGTATCAGACTTTTTGGGGGGGGCTCCAAAATCACTGCAGATGGTGACTGCAGCCATGAAATTAAAAGACGCTTACTCCTTGGAAGAAAAGTTATGACCAAACTAGATAGCATATTCCGGGGAAGGCAATGGCACCCTACCCCAGTACTTTGCCTGGAAAATCCAATGGACAGAGGAGCCTGGTGGGCTGCAGTCCATGGGGTCACTAAGAGTCAGACACGACTGAGTGACTTCACTTTCACTTTTCACTTTCATGCACTGGAGAAGGAAATGGCAACCCACTCCAGTATTCTTGCCTGGAGAATCCCAGGGATAGGGGAGCCCGGTGGGCTGCCGTCTATGGGGTCGCACAGAGTCAGACACGACTGAAGCGACTTAGCAGCAGATAGCATATTCAAAAGCAGAGACATTACCTTGCCAACAAAGGTCCGTCTAGTCAAGGCTATGGTTTTTCCAGTAGTCATGTATGGACGTGAGAGTTGGACTGTGAGGAAGGCTGAGCACCAAAGAATTGATGCTTTTGAACTGTGGTGTTGGAGAAGACTCTTGAGAGTCCCTTGGACTGCAAGGAGATCCAACCAGTCCATTCTAAAGGAGATCAGCCCTGGGTGTTCTTTGGAAGGAATGATGCTGAAGCTGAAACTCCAGTACTTTGGTCACCTCATGCAAAGTGTTGACTTATTGGAGAAGACTCTGATGCTGGGAGGGATTGGGGGCAGGAGGAGAAGGGGATGACCGAGGATGAGATGGCTGGATGGCATCACCGACTCGATGGATGTGAGTTTGAGTGAACTCCGGGAGATGGTGATGAACAGGGAGGCCTGGCGTGCTGGGATTCATGGGGTTGCAAAGAGTCAGACACGACTGAGAGACTGAATTGAACTGATCTTCCTGCCACCGTAGAGCTCCAATATTACTTCTGAGAAGTTATCATTAGCTGTTTCACATGTATTTTTCCAAAATTTTGCCATGGCTATATAGATATTAGTGCCTGTAGTTTCTTCATATTTATACATACGGGAGTTTTTTTATATATGCTTCTCTACTTTGCCATTATTCATTTAAAGATACGTTCTGTTCATTTTGTGTGTCATTTCTGTTCTGACACACATCAACATATCTCCTTCTTTAATTCTGTTGTTATTTAGTCACTAAGCCATGTCCCAGCTCTTTGCAACCCAATGGGCAGCAGCCCTCCAGGCTCCTCTGCCCATGAGATTTTCCAGGCAAAAAACATTCTTTAATAGCTGCATCACATTTGTTGTATACTATAACGTAATTTATGTAAACACTCCCTATTGATAGGATCAAGGTTATTGTCAGATTTTTGCTTTTTGAAATAAAACTGCACTAATTATTTTTGTACATGTATCTCTGTGTATGTGTGAATATGATTAGGTAAATTTCTAAAACTAAGATTGCTAAACAGTTACATACAGTTTTACCTTTTGGTCAATACAGTTTGTTTTTTCCAAAGAGTTTCTCAATTTACACCTCCACAAACAATGCTTATTTCTCCACACTCTTCCCAAAGTTATGTATTATCAAAGTTTTATATCTATCTCATTTGATATGTGAAATACAGACTCTTATTATTTTCCTTTGCATTTCTTTTAGTATGATTAAAATAGACCATTTTCATTTGTTTATGAGTTACTTATATTTCTTTCAGTCTAAAATGCCTATTCTTAATCATTGTCCCCTTTCCTACTTCTTTTAAGTTGGTCCCTTTCTTATTGATTTGCAAGATTTTAAAGCAGAATCAAGAGATCAGTTCTTTGACACGTTACAAATATTAACTTTTACATACAGAGGCTTAATTTACTTTTGTACATTTTGTAGTTTAATTTGACTTTCTTTTGGACGGTTTCTTACCCCCAGTTGTTTAAAATGTATACATAGGCAATATTTTCAATAATTTGCACTCTGGTTTTCAGTTTTCATAACATTTTTCCCCTAATACATGACTATCTAAAAGTTGTCAGGGACTTCTCTGGTGGTCTAGTGGTTGGGAATCCACCTTCCAGGGCAGGTGAAGGGTTTGATCCCTGGTTGGCTAACTGAAGTCCCATATGTGGTGGGGCAACTAAGCCCGCTACCACCGCTGCTGAGCCTGACCACTGCAGAGCCAGGTGCCACAACTAAAGAGACATCTGTATGCCACAGCAAAGAGCCTGTGCTCCACAACAGAGACCCTGCATGCCACACCTAAGACCACAAAAATCCAAACACATAATAAAAGATTTTTTTAAAAAATTGTCCTATGGGCATCCTTTGACACATTAATTTTTCAAATTTCCAACATTTAAATTTTTTATCCATGGGAAACAGATTTTTAAGAACTGAAGTAATGATTTAATAATCAGTTGACCCAATGTCATTCATTGAATAATTTCATTACCTGAGTGACTGATTAGAAAGTTAGCTCAATGATGTTTCTATTTCCCATTATGAATGCTGTGTTTATGTTCTACTAACACACACACACACATAATCCTAGAAACCTTTACAAATCCAACATAATGGGTTAAGTTTGCTAACACTTGTTTTCTGGTGCAAATTCTACATATAAATATGTAGAATATATACAATAAATATGCTGGGTTAGAAAATGTCTGATTTACTGATTCTAACACCTCTAATTGTACACAATATTTACGATAGTTATTGTGTCTTTCCTTTCTCCTTTTAAAACTAAAATGCATTTTGTAACCATAAGTCTAAGTCATGAGACTTACCGTGAATTCTCTCAGGGAGAATTTCTGCCTGGCCATACAGCAGCTCAGAGCCATGCTCATGAGAGGGAATGAAATTCCTGTGCTCAACTCTGAGTGTGATTGGATTTACAGATTAACAAAATGAGAAAGATCAAAGCCCTCTTATCAAGCAGACCTACAAGTCTAGAGCTTGCTCTTCGAAGAAAAATGGCTCTGTGCCCTTAATCTTTCTAATCTTGACCTCACAGTGGGGTTTTATACTTAAGACACTGCCATCAGGATGCAAAATTCAACCTCAGGCCACATTCCACTTTCTCTTAACATGGGTGAACATGCCCTCAGTGACTAAATTGGCAACTGTATGGAAACTTCAGGCTTCAAACAGAATTTCTAATTCCATTAAACCAATGTTCAGCAGAGCACACTGAGTTTTGCGGTTACTAAAGAAATAACTAGGCACACATGCTTACTTTTAATTAATCACAGTCTCTTTTTTTCCCCAAATGGTATGGACTTTGATGTTCTCATCTACACTACATCTTCTTTGTCAGTTCTTTCATTGATGGATACTTTGATCCTTGGCTATTGTAAGTTACTGCCATGAACACACAGGTGTATGTATACACACACACACACACACATATATATATTTAGTATTTTTGTAGTCTTTGGATAAACACCCAGAAGTGGAATAGCTGGATCACATGATAATTCTGTTTTTACTTTCTTGAGGGATCTCCATACTGTTTTCCATAGTGGCCGCACAATTTTATGCTCCCATAAACAGTGTATGAACATTCCCTTTCACCACACCCTTTCCAACATGTGTTATTCCCTATATTTTTAACAAGTCATTCCAATGAGTGTGAGATAATATCTCACTGTAGGTTTAGTTGCATTTCTGTAATGATTAGTGTTGAGCATTTTTTCCTATGCCTGTTGGTCCTATGTAAGTCTTCATTGGGAAAATGTCTATTAAGATCCTCTAACCATTTTTATTTGGTTTTGTTGTTGTTGTTGTGTAAGTTCTTCATGTATATTTTGGATATGTGTGTTAATTTCTCAGTTGTGTCTAATTCTTTGTGACCCCATGGACTGTAGCCCACCAGACTCCTCTGTCCATGGGATTCTCCAGGGAAGAACTGGGGTGAATAGCCATTTCCTCTGCCAGTGGATCTTCCCAACCCAGGGATCAAACCTGGGTCTCCTGCATTGCAGGCAGATGGTTTACCATCTGAGCCACCAGGGTAGTGTATTTAGGATATTAACTCCCTATTAGATATATGATTTGCAAATATTTTCTCCCATGCAGTGTGTTGTATTTTCATTTTGTTAATGGTTTCCTTTGCTCTGCAGAAGCTTTTAGTTTGTAGTCCTATTTATTTTTGCTTTTGTTTCCTTTGCCTGAGGAAACATTCAAAAGAATATTGCTAAGATGAATGTCAAAGAGCATACTGTGTTTTCTTCTAAGAGTTTTATGGGTTCAGGTCTTAAAGTCTTTAAATGATTTTGAATTAATTTTTTTTGCTATGTAAGACAGTAGACTAGTTTCATTCTCTCACATGTGTTTGTCCAGTTTTCCCAACACCATTTATTAAGAGAATATCCTTTCTCAATTGTATTTCTTTGCTCTTTTGTCATAAATTAACTGTCCCTATAGGTGTGGGCTTATTTCTGGGCTCTTTAATTCTACTCCATTGATTTGCAAGTCTTCTTTTTTTAACACAGGTTGGTAAATGTCCTTTCAGGTTTTGTGAATATTTTCATTTTACATAGTGAGAATCACATACATATATTTTTCTGTATCTTCCTTCCTTCATTTAGCGTCACATAGCATAAACATCCTCAGATAATACTAAGAATTCTGCATAATTATTATCCTTAAGTGCTTCAGAATATCCTTGCCTCAAACCAGCGTACTGTTTAACCAATCCACTGTTTCTAGACACCTTCAGTGTTTCCACTATTGTGTTATGAAAAACAATATTGTGATAAATTCAAACTCTGCTCCATAATTTGGATTTTTTTTTTTTTTTAGTAGACAACTAGAAACACTAGGTCAAAGGTAGAGAACAAATGTTCCCACTCAAATTGCCAAATCATCTTCCATAAAAACTGTATAAATTTAGTTTCAGTGGCAGACAGGACTGGTCTCATTACATCCTTACCAGCACTGAGGTTTCTGTATTTGTTTTGGTTTTTAGGTCCTAACTGGTTTGATTGGCTTACACATGTATTGTTGGGTTATACACATATTGCTGAGGCTCTGACATGTCTCTGAGGAAAGATAAGTTCAAGTAGAACTGTAGGTCACTGATGTTCTTATTTCTGTGAATTTCCTGTTCCAAGGCATAGGAATGGAGACATGGGAGTAGGAAGAAATTAGCAGTATCTTCTCATGATCTCTTTTATCCAATCGACAAACTTGGAAGACTTGGGTATAGACACCTGGGTCACTGCGTTGGCCCCAAGGGAAACTTCCCCATGACACCAGGCCTTGCAAGGTACCTTTGCACAGCAGTGGTCTCCTTGAGTCACTGTTGCAGGCATACCACTCCACAGCTGCTGGAGTTAAGGATGCCAGCACGGAGCATGGAGTATCCCAGCAAGTCCTCACAAACCTTCCTGAAGTCTTGGGGGGAGATGAGCTTGACGTCTCTGCACATGAGCTGCACTGGAAAGGTCACATCAGGGCTAGTGGTGGTGCTCCAGTCATAAACAGTGCACATGGTCTGGGGCGGGTGGTGGGTCACAGTGGGAAGGCAGGTTGACGTTCTTGACACTGGATGACAGCCTGGCCCAGCCATTTAGCTTCACCAGCATGAGGCTGTTAGCGTGGGTCTATGTGGAGTAACCCAGATGGTGGACAGGACCGTGTGGCCTTGATGTTCTGGCCTCCCACCAGCCGATCACTGTGCATGTGCACATTGTACTCATTCATCATGCAGTGGGCAGTAGTGAGCACCCACTGCTCGCTGAGCAGCACGCCTCCACAGTGGGGCTGAGTGCCCTTGTGCA
Source organism: Cephalophus harveyi (assembly GCA_006410635.1). Lineage (NCBI taxonomy): Eukaryota > Metazoa > Chordata > Mammalia > Artiodactyla > Bovidae > Cephalophus > Cephalophus harveyi. The sequence goes on along the minus strand of SJYT01052084.1, from coordinate 221,929 downwards.
GGGCCACCTGCCAGGGCTGGGAGCTTCTTGGACACGGGACTCCATCAATAATCTCCAAATTCTCGTCACCCTGGGCGTCCTGTGCAGCAGATCCCAGGGCAAAGGACAGCAATAGGATCAGCAAGGGTGCCACCATGGCGACCCCTGAGTCTTTCAGGGGCTTCCAGGAAGGGAGGGCTCTCTTCCACTGGGGCATAAATGAAGCCCCTTCTCAGCTCTGGAAGGTCAGATCTGATCCAGGCGCCAGACTCGGTTGAGGGCCAGGCATCAATGTCTACTTTTCCTAACAATTTTGTTCAGTCTTTCAAATGTGTTCAACTCTTTGCGACCCCATGGACTGCAGCACACAAGGCTTCCCTGTCCTTCACCATCTCCCAGAGCTTGCTCAAACTCATGTCCATTGAGTCGGTGATGCCATTCAACCATCTCATCCTCTGTCATCCTCTTCTCCTCCCGCCTTCAATCTTTCTGGGCATCAGAATCTTTTCCAATGAGTCGTCTCTTCACATCACGTGGCCAAAGTATTGGAAGCCCCTGAAAGACTCAAGGAGTTTAGTCCTTCTGACAAAAACTGAGGATTGATTTCTTTTAGGATTGACTGGTTGGATCTCCTTGCTGTCCAAGGGACTCTCAAGAGTCTTCTCCAACACCACAGTTTGAAGGTATCAATGCTTTGGTGCTCAGCCTTTTTTACTGTTCAGCTCTCACATCCATACATGACTACTGGAAAAACCATAGCTTTGACTATATGAATCTTTGTATGAAAATAATATGTCTGCTTTTTAATACACTGTCTAGGTTTGTCATTGTTTTTCTTTCAATGCCATGCTGTTTTCATTGCTACACTTTGTACTTTAACTTGAAATAAGGGAGTGTGATGCCTCCAGATTTATTCCTTTTTCTCAGGACCGCTTTGGCTATTCATAGACTTTGTTGTTTCATACAGGTATTAGGATTTTTTTTGTTCTATTCCTCTGAAAAAATGTCATTGGGATTTTGATAGAGATTACTTTAAATATGCATATTATGTTAAGTAATATGGAAATTTTTGCAAAGTTAATTCTTCCAATTCATGAACACAGAAAATATTTCTATTTGGGGGTATTTTTTCATTTCTTTAAAGAGTATCTTAATAGTTTTGAGTGTACTATCTTTCACATCCTTAATTAAATTTACTCCTAGGTATTTTATTCTTTTTGCTGCAGCAATAAATGGGACAATTTTCTATATTTCTAACAGTTCAAAGACATGAAACAAGACTTTTCTATACTGATTTTTTACCCTGAAACTCTGCTAAATTATTACTTCTAGTATTTTGTTAGTTTTAGGGTTTTCTGTATACAAAATTATGTCATTTGCAAATAGTGAATTTTACTTCTTCCTTTCCAACCTGGATGCTGTTATTCCTTATTCTTACCTAATGCTCTAACTAGAATTTTCAATACCACACTGAATAAAAATGGCAAGAATGGGCATCCTCGTCTAACTCTTGATCTTTATTAAAGGAAAAGTTTTCAGCTTTTCTCACTGACTAAAAGGTTAGCTATGGGTTTCTCACATATTGCTTTTGCTGTATTAAGGTACATTGAGTTTTTACCATAAACATGTGTGAATCACGTTAAATGCTTTTTCGGCATCATTGAGTTGGTTATATAATTTTTATTCTTCAGGTTGTTAATGTGGTGTATCACACTGATTGATTTACAGACACTGAATCATCCTTCTATCTCTGGAACAGATTGCACTTGATCACGCAGTATGATACCTTTATTGTATTGTTTTATTTAGTTTGCCAATATTTTGTTGGACTAGAAAAGGTGAGTTTTCCTTCCAATTCCATAGAAAAGCAATGCCAAAGAATGCTCAAACTACCACACACTTGCACTCATCTCACACACTAGTAAAGTAATGCTCAAAATTCTCCAAACTAGGCTTCAACAATACATGAACTGTGAAATTCCAGATGTTCAAGCTGGTTTTAGAAAAGGCAGAGGAACCAGAGATCAAATTGCCAACATCCACTGGATCATGGAAAAAGCAAGAGAGTTCCAGAAAAACATCGATTTCTGCTTTATTGATTATGCCAAAGCCTTTAACTGTGTGGATCACGATAAACTGTGGACAATTCTGAAAGAGATGGGAATACCAGACCACTTGACCTGCCTCTTGAGAAACCTGTATGCAAGTCAGGAAGCACAGTTAGAACTGGACATGGAACAACAGACTGGTTCCAAATAGGAAAAGGAGTACATCAAGGCTGTATATTGTCACCCTGCTTATTTAACTTATATGCAGAGTACATCATGTGAAATGCCAGGCTGGATGAAGCACAAGCTGGAAACAAGATTGCTGGAAGAAATTACAACAACGTCAAACATACAGATGACACCAACCTTATGGCAGAAAGTGAAGAAGAACTGAAGAGCCTCTTGATGAAAGTGAAAGAGGAGAGTGAAAAAGGTGGCTTAAAACTCAACATTCAGAAAATGAAGATCATGGCATCTGGTCCCATCACTTCATGGGAAATAGATGGGGAAACAGTGGAAACAGTAGCTGACTTTATTTTTGGGGGCTCCAAAGTCACTGCAGATGGTGATTGCAGCCATGAAATTAAAAGACACTTACTCCTTGGAAGGAAAGTTATGACCAACCTAGATAGCATATTAAAAAGCAGACACATTACTTTGCCAACAAATGTCCATCTAGTCAAGGCTATGGTTTTTCCAGTAGTCATGTATGGATTTGAGAGTTGGACTATAAAGAAAGCTGCGTGAAGATCAATCGATGCTTTTGAACTGTGGTGTAGGAGAAGACTCTTGAGAGTCCCTTGGACTGCAAGGAGATCCAGCCAGTCCATCCTAAAGGAGATCAGTCCTGGGTGTTCATTGGAAGGACTGATGTTGAAGCTGAAACTCCAATACTTTGGCCACCTGATGCAAAGAGCTGACTCATTTGAAAAGACCCTGATGCCGGGGAAGATTGAGGAAGGCAGGAGGAAAAGGGGACGACAGAGGATGAGATAGTTGGATGGCATCACCGACTCAATGGACATGAGTTTCCGTAGGCTCTGGGAGTTGGTGATGGACAGGGAGGCCTCGCGTGTTGCAGTTCATGGGGTTGTAAAGAGTCAGACACAACTGAGCAACTGAACTGAAATGAACTGAATATTTTGTTGAGGATTTTTGCATCTATGTTCATGAGTGATTTTGGTCAGCAATTTGTGTGTTACCTGTGGTTTTGTTATCAAGACAATGCTAGTCTCATAAAACTTATTTAAAAGCATTCCCTCCTCTTCAATTTTTTGAGAGTTTGAGAAAGGTGGGTATTAGATTGTCTTTGAATGTTTGGCAGAATTCACCTGTGAAGCCATCTAGTCCTTGGCTTTGTTTTTTGGGAGATTTTGATTTCTATTTCAATCTCCTTAATAGTGATTAGTCTATTCAGATATTTATATTTCTTTGTGATTCAGTCTTGGAAGACTGTATGATTCTAAGCATTTGTCCATTTCTTCTAGGTTGTCATATAGGGACAATTTGTTGACATATAGCTAGCTGTTTAGAGTATTCTCTTATTATCCTTTGTATTTCTGTTACACATTGTGATTTCTCATTTTTTTTACATGAGCCTTTTCTTTTTTTCTTATTGAGTCTAGTGAAATGTTTGTCAAATTTACCTTTTCAAAGAAAATAGCTCTTACTTTCACTGATCTCTTCTATATTGCCTTTGTAGTCTATTTATTTTCACTCTGATTTTTTCTTCCTTTACTGATTTTGGGCTTTGCTTGTTCTTATTTTTCTAGTTCCTTTAGGTGTAAGGTTATATTGTTTCAGAGATTTTTGCTTCTTGAGGTAGGCCTGTATTTCTATAAACCTCCTTCTTAGTATCACTTTCATTTCATCCCAGAGTTTCTGCTATATTGCACTTTGATTTTCCTTTGTGCTTAAGTATTTTTGATTCTCATTTCTTCATTGATCCAACAGCTGTTCAGTAACACACTGCTTAGTCTCCATGTATTTGTGATTTTTCCAGCTTTCTTCTTGCAGATGCAGTTTCATACCATGTGGTCAAAAAAGATAATACAGTTTCAATTTTCTTAAACTTTTTGAGACTTACATCCCAAAATATAGGCTATCCTTGAGAATGGTCCTTGCACACTTGAGAAGCTGCTGCATTTGTATGGAACAGCCTATATATGTATTAATTGCTCAATCGTCTCCAACTCTGTGCAACCCCATGGACTGTAGCCCAACAGGCTCCCCAGCCCAAGGGATTATCCAGGCAAGAATACTGGAGTAAGTTGCCATTTCTTCCTCCAGGGGATCTTCTGGACCCAGGAATCAAACCTGAATCTCCTCCATTGGCAGGTAGATTACCAGTGCGCCAGCTGGGAAGCTGTATCAATTAGGTACATCTAGTATAATACTTCATTTAAGTCATTATTTCTTTGTTGACTTCTGTCTTGAGGTCTATCCATTGATATAAGTGGGGTGTTAAAGTCCCCTATTATTGTGGTGCTGTTAATTTCTCCCCATAGATCTATTAGTAATTGTTTTATGTACCTCTGGTACTCCCATGTTAGGTACACATGTATTAGGAAGTATTACATCTTCTTGATGAATTATTCCCTTTACCATTATATAATGTCCATCTTGGTCTTGTTATCTTTTTTGACTTTAAATCTATTTGTCTGATATGAGTAGGGCTACCCCGGCTTTCTTTTGCCTGTCACTTTCTTGGAATATCATCTTTCATCTCCTAACTCTGAATCTGTGTTTGTCTTCAGAGCTAAATCTCCTGAAATCTACATATAGGTGAGTATTGTTTCTTAATCCATCCAGCCACTCTCTTGATTGGTGCTATGAATCCATTCACTTAGGATTATCACTGACAGATAAGTACATAGCACAGTTTTATTTATATATATATATATATATATATATATATATATACACACACACATAGGTTGCACTGTATCTTTTTTCTTTTCTCTGTGTTTCTGTCATTTTGGTTTGGTGATTTTCTTACAATATTTTTCTCAGTTTTCTCTTTATGTTTCATGTCTGTGCTCTAGATTTATGTTTTAAGGTTACTTTTAGGTTCATATGAAGTGTCTCACAGATGATATGACCAATTTTTTCTGTTGAAAGCATCTTATCTTTATTTGCCTATATGGGTTCATTCCTCTTCCTCTTTAAAACTTTTGTTGTCTCAACTTATTCTCTTACGTTGTAAGCTCATTATCAAATTGAAGTAACTATTGTTTCTGTTGTTTATTCCTTTATAACTTTTATGTTAAAATTAAACATTTAATAATATATTCTGATATAGAGTTGCAACTTTCTATTTATCACCTTACTCAAAGTTTTTTGTACTTTTACCTTTTATTTTCATGTGTAAGAGCTCTCCTTAACATTTCTTGTGAGGCAAGTCAACTTCTGTTTGCCTGAGAAAGCCTTTACTTCTCCATTTCTGTAACTTTGCTGGGTAGAGTATTCTTGGCTCAGTTTTTAATCTTTCAATATTTTGAGTATGTCATTCCACTCTCCCCTGGCCTGTAGTTTCAGCTGAGAAATCTGCTCATCACACCCATCTGCCTGATGGGTTTTCCTTTGTAGGTTGCTGTCTTTCTTCCTCTGGCTGCCTTCAGAATTGTTTACCATTGACTTTTCTTCTTTAACATTCATTTTTGACAGTTCTAATATAAAGTGTTTTGGAAGAAGGTCTTCTGACATTGAGACAATTAGATGTTCTCTTAGCTTTGTGGAATTGTTTTTCCAGCTCCTTCCCCATGGTTGAGAAGTTCTCAGCTATTATTTTTTAAAATAAACTCACTGCTCCTTTCTCCCTTTCTTCTATTTGGGGGATACTCATTAACCTAATGTTGCTTTTCCTGATGGAGTCAGATTGTTCTCACAGAATTTTTTATTTTGAAAAAAATCTCTCCTCTTCTACCTGAATCATTTCTAGATTTCTATTTTTGAACTTGCTAATTCTCTCTTCCATATGGTCTGCTCAATTTCGAATGCTTTCTATTGCATTCTTCATCTCATTTATTGAGCTCTTCAGCTTTAAAATTTCTATTTAGGTCTCTATTACAGCTTCAATCTCTTTTATAAACTATTCCTTCTGTTCATTAATTTTATTACTGGGCTCATTAAACTGCTTTTCTGAGCTTTCTTAAAGTTTGTTAAGTTTTTTTTTTTTTTTTAATGACAACTATTTTTTAGTGGCTGCATGGGCACAGGAGGGCCTAGAAGAGCTATCCCATGTTGAAGGTCAGGAAGGACGGTGGTGAGGAGATACCCCTCGTCCAAGGTAAGGAGCAGCGGCTGTGCTTTGCTGGAGCAGAAGTGAAGAGACACCCCAAGCCCAAGGTAAGAGAAACCCAAGGAAGATGGTAGGTGTTGCAAGAGGGCATCAGAGGGCAGACACACTGAAACCATACTCACAGAAAACTAGTCAGTCTAATCACACTAGAACCACAGCCTTGTCTAACTCAATGAAACTAAGCCATGCCCACAGGGCAACCTAGACAGGCGGCTCATGTAGAGAGGTCTGACAGAATGTGGTCCACTAGAGAAGGGAATGGCAAACCACTTCAGTATTCTTGACTTGAGAACTCCATGAACAGTATAAAAAGGCAAAATGATAGGATACTGAAAGAGGAACTCCACAGATCAGTAGGTGCCCAATATGCTACTGGAGATCAGTGGAGAAATAACTCCAGAAAGAATGAAGGGATGAAGCAAAAACAAAAACAACTCAGCTGTGGATGTGACTGGTGATAGAAGCAAGGTCCGATGCTGTAAAGAGCAATATTGCATTGGAACCTGGACTGTCAGGTCCATGAATCAAGGCAAATTGTAAGTGGTCAAACAAGAGATGGCAAGGGTGAATGTTGACATTCTAGGATCAGCAAACTAAAATGAACTGGAATGGGTGAATTTAACTCAGGTGATCATTATATCTACTACTGCGGGCAGGAATCCCTCAGAAGAAATGGAATAGCCATCATGGTCAACAAAAGACTCCAAAATACAGTACTTGGATGCAATCTCAAAAATGACAGAATGATCTCTGTTCGTTTCCAAGGCAAACCATTCAAAATCACAGTTATCGAAGTCTATGCCCCAACCAGTAATGCTGAAGAAGCTGAAGTTGAATGGTTCTATGAAGACCTACAAGACCTTTTAGAACTAACATCCAAAAAAGATGTCCTTTTCATTCTAGGGGATTGGAATGCAAAAGTAGGAAGTCAAGAAACACCTGGAGTAACAGGCAAATTTGGTCTTAGAATCTGGAATGAAGCAGGGCAAAGACTAATAGAGTTTTGCCAAGAAAATGCACTGGTCATAACAAACACCCTCTTCCAACAACACAAGAGAAGACTCTACATATGGACATCACCAGATGGTCAACACTGAAATCAGACTGATTATATTCTTTGCAGCCAAAGATGGAGAAGCTCTATACAGTCAACAAAAACAAGACCAGGAGCTGACTGTGGCTCAGATCATGAACTCTTTATTACCAAATTCAGACTCAAATTGAAGAAAGTAGGGAAAACCACTAGACCATTCAAGTATGACCTAAATCAAATCCCTTATGATTATACAGTGGAAGTGAGAAATAGATTTAAGGGCCTAGATCTCATAGACTGTCTGATGAACTATGGAATGAGGTTTGTGACACTGTATAGGAGACAGGGATCAAGACCATCCCCATGGAAAAGAAATGCAAAAGAGCAAAATGGCTGTCTGGGGAGGCCTTACAAGTAGCTGTGAAAAGAAGAGAAGCAAAAAGCAAAGGAGAAAAGGAAAGACATAAGCATCTGAAAGCAGAGTTCTAAAGAATAGCAAGAAGAGATAAGAAAGCCTTCTTCAGCGATCAATGCAAAGTAATAGAGGAAAAGAACAGAATGGGAAAGACTAGAGATCTCTTCAAGAAAATTAGAGATACCAAGGGAACATTTCATGCAAAGATGGGCTCGATAAAGGACAGAAATGGTCTGGACCTAACAGAAGCAGAAGATATTAAGAAGAGATGGCAAGAATACACAGAAGAACTGTACAAAAAAGATCTTCATGACCCAGATAATCATGATGATGTGATCACTAATCTAGAGCTAGATATCCTGGAATGTGAAGTCAAGTGGGCCTTAAGAAGCATCACTACGAACAAAGCTAGTGGAGGTGATGGAATTCCAGTTGAGCTGTTTCAAATCCTGAAAGATGATGCTGTGAAAGTGCTGCACTCAATCTGCCNGCCATGAAATTAAAAGACGCTTACTCCTTGGAAGAAAAGTTATGACCAACCTAGATAGCATTTTCAAAAGCAGAGACATTACTTTGCCGACTAAGGTCCGTCTAGTCAAAGCTATGGTTTTTCCTGTGGTCATGTATGGAAGTGAGAGTTGGACTGTGAAGAAGGCTGAGTGCCAAAGAATTGATGCTTTTGAACTGTGGTGTTGGAGAAGACTCTTGAGAGTCCCTTGGACTGCAAGGAGATCCAACCAGTCCATTCTGAAGGGGATCAAGCCTGGGATTTCTTTGGAAGGAATGATGCTAAAGCTGAAGCTCCGGTACTTTGGCCACCTCATGCGAAGAGTGGACTCACTGGAAAAGACTCTGATGCTGGAAGGGATTGGGGGCAGGAGGAAAGGGGACGAGAGAGGATGAGATGGCTGGATGGCATCATGGACTTGATGGACATGAGTCTGAGTGAACTCCGGGAGATGGTGATGGACAGGGAGGCCTGGCATGCTGCGATTCATGGGGTCACAAAGAGCTGGACATGACTGAGCGACTGAAATGAACTGATTTTTTAGTTCTCTATCAGATCACACACTTACGTGACCTTAAGTCGTCAAGTAGTTCAAGTTGGTTTATAGAGTTTTTCAAGTCTTTTATACCCCTACTGATTTTCCATTTGTTCTACCAATTAGTTATGGATGAATATTGAAATGTCCAGTTTATTTGTAGATTTTCTTAATTTCTTCTTGCAATTTTTTCAGTTTTATTTTTTGCCAAGAATTTTGAAATGTTATTAGCATAAACATCTACAATTATTATGTACTGTTAGATTTAATGACTACTATTTCATTATAAAATGACTCCCTACACCCCTGGTAATATTCTTTACTATGAATTATTTGTTATCAATACAGTCATTCAAGTTTTCTCTGATTAGTAGCAGTCTGGTATGTCTGACCCTGTGCTCTCCTTTTAAACTGTTTTTGTTTTTATAGCTGAAGTGTGTATCTTGAGGTAATGTGTAGTGAACCTTGTTTTCTGTTGTTTTTAAATCCAGTTTGTCAACTGCTGACTTTAATTCAGGGGTTAACACACTTATATTTGATGTAGTTATTGATGTGGTTGGTTTTAAGTTTACCACCATGATGTTTGTTTTTTAACTTCTTCCAATTGTTCTTTTTGCTTTGTTCCTTCCCTCTCTGGGGTTAGTGGTTTTTTTTTTTTTTTTCTTTCTTTCTTTTTTTAATGATTCCAGGTTTTTTCTCCTTGTTGGCTATAATTCTGTTGTGTTCTTGTAGTGGTTGCTTTAAGGTACACAGTATAGTATAGTATACATTGTTAATGTATCATAGTCTGTATTTAAGTGATATTATGTAACTTCACCTTTATAATAAAAGAAATATATCACACTATGTTTCCATTTCTCCTTCCCAACCAGTTACATAGTTGCCATACATTTTACTTTTGTATATGGTATAGCTTCATAATATATTATCATTTTTGCTTTAAACATTTAAATACATTTTAATACATAATCACCACGTTTACATATTATTTATCATTTCTAGTGATTGTCAATCCTTTGTATAGGCACAATTTCTATCTGATATCACTGTCTGTCTTCTTGAAGGATTCCCTTTAAAGGGCTTCACTGCATAGGTCTTCTGATAATGGGCTTTTCCTACTTTTTCTCATCTGCAAATGTGTTTTTGTTTCTGAAAAATATTTTTATTGGGTAAAAAACTGTGAGTTCACATTTTCTTTCCTTTCCATATTTTAATGATTTGTACATTTCTTAAAGCTTCTGAAGTTTTCTTTCATGTCAAGAAATTTAGTGGTATCCTTTTTTATATTTCCTTGTATATAATTTATCTTTTAGGTAATATCTATGTCTCAAGATTTTTTCTCTCATTCATTAAAAAAAAATTTGATTATCATGCCCTGTGGTGAGGTTCTTCATGTTTTTGTGCCTGTGGTTTTTTGAGCTTTTTGAATAAGCGAGTAATAATTTTTATAAAGTTGGAAATTTTATATCATTATTTCTTCAAATATTTTCTTCCCTCCAGGAACACTAATTTTATGTAACCGTCCCCCTTTCAGCTGATGTATCATTCTATTTTCTTTTTCTCAGCTTTTTATCTATATGTTTCAGTCTGGATAGTTTCAATTGGTATGTAACCAAGTTTGCTAATTTTATGCAATATCCACTGACCATTAACCCCATCCAGTGTGCTTATATGCCAAACACTGAGACATTGCAGACTTCATTTTTAAAGGTTTGCTTTCCATGCTTAAGACATGCAATTCTTATTTTAGCTACCTGAGCTTGTAGAATGAAATTATATTAACTGTTTTAATGTCCTTGTCTACTAATCTATTATCTGCACTACATCTGTGTCAGTTTCAACTGACTTTTATCCTCATTATGAAGAATAGCAAGGAGAGATAATAAAGCCTTCATCAGTTATCAATGCAAAGAAATAGAGGAGAACGACAGAATGGGAAAGACTAGAGATCTCTTCAAGAAAATTAGAGATACCAAGGGAATATTTCATGCAAAGATGGGCTCAATAAAGGACAGAAATGGTATGGATCTAACAGAAGCAGAAGATATTAAGAAGAGGTGGCAAGAATACACAGAACAACCATACAAAAAAGATCTTCATGACCCAGATAATCATGATGGTGTGATCACTCACCTAGAGCTAGACATCCTGGAATGTGAAGTCAAGTGGACCTTAGAAAGCATCACTATGAACAAAGCTAGTGGAGGTGATGGAATTCCAGTGGAGCTATTTCAAATCCTGAAAGATGATGCTGTGAAAGTGCTGCACTCAATCTGATAGCAAATTTGGAAAACTCAGCAGTGGCCACAGGACTGGAAAAGGTCAGTTTTCATTCCAATCCCAAAGAAAGGCAATGCCAAAGAATGCTCCAACTACCACACAATTGCGTTCATCTCACACACAAATAAAGTAATGCTCAAAATTCTCCAACCAGTTTAAGCAATACATGAACCATGAACTTCCAAATGTTCAAGGTGGTTTTAGAAAAGGCAGAGGAACCAGAGATCAAATTGCCAACATCCACTGGATCATGGAAAAAGCAAGAGAGTTCCAGAAAAATGTCTATTTCTGCTTTATTGACTATGCCAAAGCCCTTGACTGTGTGGATCACAATAAATTGTGGAAAATTCTGAGAGAGATGGGAATACCAGACCATCTGACCTGCCTCTTGAGAAATCTGTTTGCAGGTCAGGAAGCAACAGTTCGAACTGGACATGGAACAACAGACTGGTTCCAAATAGGAAAAGGAGTACGTCAAGGCTGTATATTGTCACCCTGCTTATTTAACTTACATACAGAGTACATCATGAGAAATGCTGGATTGGAAGAAACACAATCTGCAATCAAGATTGCCGGGAGAAATGTCAATAACCTCAGATAGGCAGATGACACCACCCTTATGGCAGAAAGTGAAGAGGAACTCAAAAGTCTCTTGATGAAAGTGAAAGAGGAGAGCGAAAAAGTTGGCTTAAAGCTCAACATTCAGAAAATGAAGATCATGGCATCTGGTCCCATCACTTCATGGCAAATAGATGGAGCAAAAGTGGAAACAGTGTCAGACTTTATTTTGGGGGGCTCCAAAATCACTTGGAGAAGGAAATGGCAATCCACTCCAGTATTCTTGCCTGGAGAATCCCATGGACGGAGAAGCCTAGTAAGTTACAGTCCATGGGGTTGCAAAGAGTCGGACACGACTGAGCAACTTCACCCTTCACCCAAAATCACTGCAGATGGTGACTGAAGCCATGAAATTAAAAGACACTTACTCCTTGGAAGGAAAGTTAGGACCAACCTAGATAGCATATGCGAAGAAGGTAATGGCACCCCACTCCACTACTCTTGCCTGGAAAATCCCATGGACGGAGGAGACTGGTAGGCTGCAGTCCCTGGGGTCGCTTAGAGTCAGACACGACTGAACGACTTCACTTTCACTTTTCACTTTCATGCATTGGAGAAGGAAACGGCAACCCACTCCAGTGTTCTTGACTGGAGAATCCCAGGGAAGGGGGAGCCTGGCAGGCTGCTGTCTATGGGATCACACAGAGTCGGACATGACGAAAGTGACTTAGCAGCAGCAGCAGATAGCATATTAAAAAGCACAGACATTACTTTACCAACAAAGGTCCATCTAGTTAAGGCTATGGTTTTTCCAGTGGTCATGTATGGATGTAAGAGTTGGACTGTGAAGAAAGCTGAGCGCCAAACAACTGATGCTTTTGAACTGTGGTGTTGGAGAAGACTTTTGAGAGTCCCCTGGACTGCAAGGAGATCCAATCAGTCCATCCTAAAGGAGATCAGTCCTGGGTGTTCATTGGAAAGACTGATGCTGAAGCTGAAACTCCAGTACTTTGGCCACCTCATGCGAAGAGTTGACTCATTGGAAAAGACCCTGATGCTGGGAGGGATTGGGGGCAGGAGGAGAAAGGGACGACAGAAGATGAGATGGCGGGATGGCATCACCAACTCGATGGACATGAGTCTGGGTAAACTCCGGGAGTTGGTGATGGACAGGGAGGCCTGGCATGCTGCGATTCATGGGGTCGCAAAGAGTCGGACATGACTGAGCAACTGAACTGAACTGATGAGTATCAGTTTCTTATTTTTTTGCATGCTGGTAATTTTTTACTGGATGCTAGACATTGTATATTTTACCTTGTCAGGAGATAGATACTTTTCTATTACTATTCATGATTTTGAGTTTTTTTCTGGGTCATGGTTAAAATTACTTCAAATAGTTGGATCCTTTCAGATTTTGCTGTTAGAGTTTGTTAGATGGGGTCAAAACAGTGTTTAATCTTGGACTACTCTCTTTAACTGTTATTGGACCAAAATCATTCATTGCACTTTAACTGATATCCTTTGAATTACGAGGCTTTTCCACTCTGGATGATGTCACTCTTCATAACACTAGGAGAGGTTAAGGCACTATTTCCTATTATCTTTTTAGGTATTATCTTAGTGCTATGGCCTGGAGAGTTTTTCATCTGTGTGTACTGATTAGCAGTCAGTTGAATTCTCTGGCGGATCTTCCTGCAGAACTCTGCAGTGTTCATTCCATATAGCTCAATTCTCTCCAGTATTCTATTCGGCAAATTCTTCTCAGCCGTGCTCCCCCAGCTCTTCTTTCTCATGTCAGGGAAACTGTTGCCCGGGTTTCCCTCTCCCCTATATCTTTACCTGAACACTCTCTCAGGATAGAAAGCTGAGCAATGATAGAGCTAATCTCATTTGTAACCAGTCTCTTATGGCCCTCTCTCCTTCACGGCCAGATATTCCTTTTCAGAACTGTTTTTCTTATGCTTTGTCTTTTTTGTTTTAGTTAAAAGGTTAAATCTAGTTATTATTCGACCTTGTTTGGGAGAGCAATCTATATAATCCCTTGATCCTTTTTAACTTCATACCTCCAGTACTACTAATTGATAAAGAGTTTCCAGAGAGGATAATACCTATCTGCTATCCCAAAAGTGGCCTCTCATTTCTCATCCTAAAACCATCATGTTCCTGAAGCCATGGCAAGGTTAAACATGCTTCTCAGGCTCAGCTTTAACACAGTGTTAAAACATATCATATATGTATGCGTATGTATGTGTGTACATATATGTGTGTATGTATGATGCTATGTAAAAATGTAGTGGTGGTATACCTATATTTTAAATACATACATATTCACTCTTTCTGTACTATTCATGCCTTTTGACTTTTTTCCTGTATCCATGGGCCCTAGTACATGTCTACACAAGGTAAGCCCTGAGTAAATATTTATATGAATAACTGAATTAAAAAATTGGTTAGCAGATCCTTCTTTTTCTCAGGTAGTAGAGAGCTTACTGCATCACAATAAATTCCATTTTTGAAGCAGCACGTTCCATAAAAACTACTGAAGAGATAACCTAGTCTCTGAGGCCACTGAAGCACAAAAGAATTGGGCTGAACCTGAGGGAAGTCAGAATTCTGCCAGCCATGAGGAAGGAGCAAGACAACAAAGGGTATCTGCTACTTCAGACACACAGTTCTCCAAAGCACTGGTATCCTCTGTTCTAAAGAGAATGTCTTAAACACTTTAAACAATATTTTAGACTAGTTTCATGACAGTATCTAACTTAAATGACTGTAAATATTTCCAGAACACAATAAACTCCACTTCCGTGCCAAGACGGTTCATGCAGTGTGTCACTTTAGATGGTAATTATATTGCATTAGGGAGGCAGATTGTGAAGCCTCAAAAGTAGAAAGAATATACGGGTAAATCTGTCATCCACCCCCACAGCACACACCCTCTACAGAGGAGAATTCTATTATTTCTGGGATCATCTTAATTTCATACTTATTATTCTTTTTTTATTTTGAAAAAGCTGCCTATTTTAAATATTTTAATACAGGACAATTCCTTGGGAGCAAGTGCTTGTTTTAATGATAGAAATTTCTTGCGTCTCCCACTTTTTATCCACTTTTTCATGGAGCGTGTTCAAGCACATAATCTGCCTATTTATATCTTTTCACCTTTTTGATAAAAAGCAAATCTTAATCCCCTTGTCGTACTCTTATTAAATATTCAAATCATTCAAATTTTCTGAGTTTCAAGATAATTATGTCTACCTTACAGAGATTTCTTTCACTCTGAGAATGAAGGAGCAAAAATTCTCTGTACATGACAAAGCACTGAGCAAACTGTCAATGTAAGGTTTGAAGTATATGAAACTTTGGTGGTTATTCATCATTAGCCCAATAACCTTATAGAGTAGCTGAACTGTGGTCACATTCAGTACATAGATTAAAGAAAGTGAAAAGGAGGAAGGATGATGGATGGGATATAAGGAGAAAATGAAAGAAAGGGAAAAGAGAAGAGGGAGCAGGAAAGAAAAAAGAAACGAAAGAAGGGAGGGACAAAGGGAGGGAGGGGAAAATAAAGCAAACTGGGAAGAGAGAAATGAAAGGAGAAAGGGGAGATGAAAATAGGGATGGGAGAAAAAAACAGACGGAAGGAAAAGTCATGACTACTGTGAGACTGGTTGACTAATTTTGACTTTGACATGCATATAACAACTGATCACTGCTATAACTGTTCCCCTCCCAGACAACATAAACAAATAACAAAACAAGTGACTAATCTTACAGGATGTTTAGACATGGTAGTCTTAGGCTAAGGAGATGGAAATAGTAATATTTGCTATATTATGAATATTAGTACTCATATTATTGCCTTTGAGGACGAAAGAGAAGGAGAGGTTGGCACTCTCAAATGTTGTAGCTAAGCTGAAACCCTAGAAAATGAGATTCATGCATCAAAAGGATTGTCCTTTTTTCTATTTTCCCGAGTATACAGGAAACAAGGTACTTTAAAAATCTTTCTTAGATTCTAATACTTGAGTTAGAAATAATCTCTTTCATCTCTCTTTTTCTCAAAATATTCTCATTTATTTTGCTCTTAACTCATTAGTGGGGGCATCTTAACAAACAAAGAGAATGTAAGATATTTAAATCTTGCTCCAATACATAAAAATCAATTAATTCTGTGTGTGTGTGTGTGTGTGTGTGTGTGTGTGCATGAGGTTTGTGACGGTGGCTTTTCGGCAGCCTAAAGCCTTAAGCTTTTAAAAGACGCCAGTAATACTTCTTATGCAAACCAACAATTCTGGTGTTATAACAGGGCAGAGACCACTTGGTGCCATAGATACATTTAATGATAGCACTAATAATCACTGCTGCCATTAATTAAGCACCTGCTTTGAGGAAATCACTGCACAGCTGCCATCTCCTTTAATTCTCCTGGTGACGCTGTAAGTTAGCATCTGCATCACAGTTTTGCCTTGAGGAGTCGTAGCCTCAGAGGAAATAGCAAACTTTTGCAAAGATTGTGGCTGACACCTCTTATCATGTCCACCTTTCCAGGTCAGAGAGTGACTGAAGATCAAAGAGATACAAAAGCAATAAAACAAAACATCTCAAGGCCTTTCATCCCTAAGAGCTAAGAATACATATATACACACTTTCATTCTAAACTAGATGCCTGACATTGCTGTAAGTTCTTTAGTAATGTATTTTAATTAATCCTCTGACACTGATTTATTTGACTGATGGGAAAAGGAAAGTTTGGGAGGTTAAATTGCCCAGGCCCCTGGCAACTGTCAGAATATGTATTTGAGTTCAAAATACACATGCCTGTGCCCCTTTTCCTTATCACACTGACCTTCATTGCTCCACAAATACTTGCAGAGCACCTACTGTGTGAAAACAGTTTTGCAAGTGCAGGACACTTAAAGACATACAAAGATAAACAAGACACAACCTTGAACTCAAAAAGCAAACTCCAATCACTTTAAAAAGACCTCAGATGAAGTAACATTTATGAGGAAATGTGAATTGGTTTGCAAAATCGTCTTCTGAAGTCATAATTGTAACATTAACCGGTGGGCCTTTTCCTGTTGGGCAAATCTCTCACAGAAAGTGAGCCTTGACAGCACAGGACTGGGAGAGGAGCTTATTAACATGATGTATCCACCGCCAAGGAACATTCCCCATACTCTACCAGGCAACAGATTTTCACGGTGAAAGCAAGCCCTTCCTCCATCTTAGAAGGGAAAAAGATTTTACCCATATGCTCTCAGATAATGCTTATTATAGCTCCATGGGTGGGAAATTTATTCCCCTTTACCACTGAGACAACAAAGATTTATAAACGTCAAGGGACCACCTTGGGTCAAACAGGTCGTAAGGAGTCCAAGTAGGGTTCAAACCAATGTCTACCTTACTCGAACTATTTCCGCTGTACTATTCTGCCCTCCTCATGTATATAAATGTATCTGTATATGTGCACGTATGCATATGTATATGTACATGTGTACAAATGTATATGTGTGCATGTATGACAAATGAACATTTCCTGTTGATCCTAAGACTGACTAAAAACGTTTTCAAACTTTATTGAGGTACAGTTGACATAATTATGTTATTTAAAGTGTATAATGTGACAATCTGATATATAGGTACATCCTGAAAGAATTTCCCCATTGAGTTAATTAACACATCCATCACCTCGCATATTTACTTTTTTTTTTTTTTGGCGAAAAAATTTAAGTTCTACTCTCTCACCGAATTTCAATTACCAGATAACAGTGTTATCAGCTATACTTAGGTTTTACATTTGTCTTTCCTGTCTCTCAGTGGTCTCTTCAGGATCTTATTTTTAACCCGTGGTTATAAAAAGTGTGTAGGGAAGAAGGAACAAATATAACAATCTATGAATCAGTACTGTGGGTTACTTCAGAGCTCACCCATTTGGTTGTTTTTCGTTTTCTTCCCCTCTGCCAAAGCAAAATACAAGGGCCCTGGCTGCACCACATGGCTAAAACTGAGCCACAGAGGAAAAAGTTCCCTTTCTTGCCCTCTTTCCCGCTCAGCCTCCCACTAGCCCTCTCAGCCACCGAAGCCCCTGTCTCCCGTCCCTGTGACCGGCCCTAAACCCCAAGCCATCTTCCCTTCCCCTGTGTCCTCCACGCCACGCCAGCTACCTTCATACCCACCACGTTGTTGTGGAAGTCCATGGGGGTTTGCAGAACCGGGTTCCACCGCCATCTCAGGAACTCTCCGATGAACCTGCTGCCGCATTTGAGATCGTCCCTGCAGCCGCCCCACCGCGAGGCCCCTCGGTTTTTTCCCGGTCGGGCCTCCTGGCAACGCCAGCTTTCCCTGAGGCCTGCGCTGCAAGCCTTGGCCCGTACGTGCTTAATGCAGACTGGGGAAACAGTGGAGTGGAAAGAGGCTTTTTTGGAAGCCTCATTTGGGGAGGCTGGCCCAGGGGCGACCATCCGCAGCGCAGTTCCAGCGAAGGAACCAGAATGGGTACCAGACTCCAGCAAGCTCACGTGGACCATGCCTGTGCACCTCCGCCACTCCCGGCAGCATCCGCACCACAGACGCCAGCGTGCTCACGTGGACCGCATCTCCGCCACTCCCGGCAGCACTTGCGCCACAGACGCCCGCGTGCTCACGTGATTGCGCCTGTGCATCTCCGCCACTCCCGGCAGCACCCGCGCCACAGACGCCAGCATGCTCATTTGGACCGCATCGCCGCCATTTCTGGCAGTACCCACGCCAGATTCCAGCGCACTCACATGCACCGTGCCTCTGCACCTCTGCCACTCCCGGCAACACCCACACCACAGAATCCAGCATGTTCACGTGGACCGCGCCTCTGCATTTTCACCACTCCCGGAAGCACCAGCACCACAGACGCCAGCGTGCACACGTGGATGCGCCTCTGCCACTCCCTGCAGCGCCCGCACCACCAAGTCCTCGGCAGCTTCAGCCAATTACAGGCTTCGTAGTGCCCCTGGGCAGCAGCCTGCACACCAGGGTCCGCGGCACGGTGGTCGCTGCCTGTGGTATGGGAGGCGCGGCCCACCCAGCATGGGTGTCAGTGCCAAGTCTGTCAGCAAGCCCATTCAGTAACTTGCAGCAGCTGCCGGTCCACTCCTGGCCGGGAGCCACAGCTCAGGAAGGAAAGTTAAAGCTTTTCCACTTCTTTAGCAAGCCTGTGCACCCGGGGTGGTGGAGAGGAATGGACTGACGGGACTGTGCTAAGGCTGTAGGGACTGTGAAGTCGTGAACGGAGGAAAACCCAGAGGGCCTGCTCTTGCTGGCGGTTCATCTCTCCCCCTGGAAAGACTTACAAGCCAGAATAAGGGGATGAAACTCCTGCCGTGACAGTTCACCATACCTGACTCTCTGCTATATCCAACATCTCGATGCACTATTGAGTTCAGATTGGTACCTCTTAAGTGGTAAAGTTCATAAGTGTTTAGCTTTCATAGGCTTAATTCAAATGCCAACTCATTCCCAAAGTGTCTCTAATTACCCTCGCCTCAATGTTAACATCAGGAACTTATTTTTTTTTTTTTTTTTTGTACAAATACTTATTAAGCAGCTACCATGCACCAGATACCAGGTGTATTTGTTCATTCCTCTGTGTTCCCATTGTGTGATGTTCTTCCCTGTTGTGTTCCACTCTGATTATTTTTCTAAATATCTGTGTTAGGAACGGACAAAGAGGCTTTATCTGGCTAGCTTTTAGCACAATCTAGGCATAGAATAATTGTACAGTAAATATTTGTTTACAAGGACGTACAGAGAAGGCACCAAGCAGAGATGATCTTGGCTAGTTACAGGGCAAAGGGAACCAAAGGCGGAGTTTTTTAGTCTATGAGTCCCTCAGGGTAGTCTTACATCCCATGAGGGAAGCAGTGGGTAAATGTCACTGGAAGCAGATGACAGCATTAAGGAAGGTCATAGTTCTTCCTATTAAGTTATCCAGTTGTGGGATAGGCTGTCTCTATAAGTAATCCACTTTATATCACTAGTGTTGAAGCAAAGTTTAATGCATTCATCTGTCTGGAGTGACCTGGAAGGATTTTCCACATTTATTTGGCATACACATGTTTTTTAATATCAATATTTGCTGTCCTGTGAACAGGACAATTTTATGGACAGAGTAGTAATTGTGTTAAGCCTTACAAGAAGCAGAAGAGAAGAGTTCATGTCAGAATGCCCCACACCTCTCCTATTCAGACCCTACTCATATATGCTTAACACAGTACAGAGGCGGCCACGTTGTTGAGCTATGACCAACGCTTGACTTCTAATACAGAGTTCTCTGTCCATGGATATTAGTAGACAGATCAAAACAATGAAAGGATCTCCATTAGCCCCTTTTACTGTCATGATGCCCACCTCATATTTCCATCCTCGGGTCTCTCAGCCTAATTTCTCTCCTGCCTGTTTCAAAAGTCCCAAACCAATGTTCCTGATTGAAGTTTCAAAAAAGTTATTGCATCCCCTAACATTTTTTAAAAAATCACAAAATGTTACTAGATTATTATCAGTTAAAATGTAGTGGGGATGTGCTGGCCTTGAAGCAAAGAAATCATCTGACTAGTGCCAGTTCAGTTCACAGCCAGCTGTGTGACCTCAGGAAAGTCAGCTCTCCTTTCTGACCCTCATCTATGAAATCAAAAGACTAATTAACCTAAACCATCTCTGAAGAATTGTCCAACTCAATTCTAAATAAATAAAATGCTATTATTTCTCCTGCATCCTCAGTCCCAAAGAATAGCAAGTTTAGCCCCTGAAATCATGTAGTGAAGCCCGAGTACACAAGATAGTTGCTAAGTTATTGTAGATCAGTCTAAATGAGAATTAGGAGAAGCAAACTGATCTGGCAGGTGACAGCCTCGGCTGGTGCCATTGAAGAGTGGGGCTTTTTTACATGGCGTTGAACAAAGGGTGGGCTTCTTCAGGGGCCTGACCAGCCAGTCTGTAACAAAGCAGTCATCCATCAGTGCCAGGGCTGATTCCACTGATGAGCTACAACTCTAACAAGAAGGCTGCATTTACACAGCTTCATCTGTTTCCCCTGGGAGCTTTTCCTGGCCTACTTTAATCAATTCTAGAATACCAGCAGTGGTATCATCAGTGGAGGAGGTGGTTCCCACAGTGCTGAGAGTTTGCTCAGAAGAAATGAGATAAATAACATGATGACATGTGCACATGCATCTGGATGATAAAGTAGACAGATCTGGGCTATGCTGGCCCAGCTGTTATCATACGTATTTTTATCTACCCAAGCAGACTTATAAAGAACAACTACAGGTGGTTATTACTCAGAAAGAGACTTCCCCCTAAAAACCCAACTTGGATGTGAATAGACAATATACGTATTGTAATATTCTTAACTCCCTATCTCTAGACTGAGCAAGTGAGAATTACGTGGATTATATCTTTACATACCAGCACCTAGAAGAGAGCACTCACAGAGCTAGTCTTCCAGTATAGGTTCGAGAAGTGTAAGTTGAGAATCACTTTTGTTTTGAGGTTGTCAGACTATAAATATTTTTTTTTCTTTTCAAAAGTACCCATAATACTATATTTTAGTTTTTATCTGAAAGGGAGGTGCTTACAGTATGACCTGTCCTCTTCCACTGGAGTTCTTTAAATGGAATTGCTTCCTTTGCCTAAATAGCTAATTTATTTGCTCATCTCTTAACAGTATTGCTCACATGGTACATACAACACTGCAGCCAATGTTAGAAGCCTTCCCAGTTTTCCTGGGGTAGTCAGTCTCTCCCTTCCATAGTTTCTAATAGTTCCTGGTTCATAAATCTATGAATAATCTCATCTGTCCTTTACTCCCTCTTGCTCCTGTGTTGTGCTGTATATCCTTGGGCAAGTTATTGAAATTTTCTGTGCTGCTTTTTTGAGTTGCAATATGAGGATTGTAAGAGGAGCTATAGTTTTGTAATGGGGTTTAAATGAGTTAATACATGTGATATACTCAGATTACACCTGGCAAATAAGCTTTCAATAAGTTTTAATTGGTAGCACATTTTTGTTTTACTTTTAAATGTTATACTTTTGGTAAAGTCATTTTGATAAAAACTAGTTTACATTTAAAAATCAATTCTACAGGGGGTGTACAGAGTATCTCTATACCTTCCCCTCAATTTTGCTATGAAACTAAAATTGCTCCAAAAATTGTGTTAACTTTTAAAAGTGTTTTAAATCAATTCTTTTGAAGACTGCTTGGCTCAGATGGTAAAGCGTCTGTCTACAATGCAGGAGACCCGGGTTCAATCCCTGGGTTGGGAAGATCCCCTGGAGAAGGAAATGGCAACCCACTCCAGGACTGAAAGTGAAAAGTGAAAGTGAAGTCGCTCAGTTGTGTCCGACTCCTTGCGACCCCATGGACTGTAGCCTACCAGGCTCCTCTGTCTGTGGGATTCTCCAGGCAAAAATACTGGAGTGGGTTGCCATTTCCTTCTCCAGGGGATCTTCCCGACCCAGGGATCAAACCCAGGTCTCCTGCATTGCAGGCAGACTCTTTAACCTCTGAGCCACCAGGGAAGCCCACTCCAGGACTATTGCCTGGGAAATCCCATGGACAGAGGAGCCTGGTAGACTACAGTCCATGGGGTCGCAAAGAGTTGGACACGACTGAGCGACTTCAATTCACTTCATTTCACTTCCTCGGTGGCTCAGAGGTAAAGAGCCTGCCTGCAACTGCAGGAGACATGGGAGATGAGAGCTCGATCCCTGAGTTGGGAAGATCCCCTGGAGAAGGAAATGGCAGCCCACTCCGGTATTCTTGCCTGGAGAATCCCATGGACAGAGGAGCCTGGCAGGCTACAGGCCATAGTCACAAAGAGTTGGACACAACTGAGCACACATGCAACCTGCAATCTACAATTGAAGACTAATTATATGGAATGAAAGCTATTGTAGAGTGTCACTTCATCTGATCAAATAAGTTACAGGCTTGAAAGTTCTTTTGAATCCTGTCTCCCCAATGATATAGAGTTCTTTTAACTTGATGACATTAAGTGTATTTAGCTCTAATTAAATCTAATACAATTTAACATGATTTAAAATAAACACTTAAAGTAAATGTCACCAAGACAAATTGTCTAAAAAATTTTTCAGTGAGCAAAAAAATGAATCGAAGAAACAAAACACACAAGAATATAAAACACTTCTCCAGTTCATTAAAACACTATCAGTGTTATAAACTTAGAAGTAAGGAAAAGGTGTTTAGATAAATTTGTTTTAAATTTTTTTCAGAGGGCCACAGAGAGTTGGAAAAACACTCAATTTAGTAACATGAAAATAAAAAGAGGAACAAAAAACATGGCTCGTTTGTTTCTTTGCTACATTTGAATGCCATAAGATAGAGAGTAAAAGCTCCTCAACTCTACTTATCCAATTTTTCCTGCAGAGGTAACCATTATTAATAGTGTGATAGGCTTTTTTCCAAATTTTTTTCTACACTGTACAAAAATTTGGTACTTAGTTAATTAAAGACGTAATGCCGGGTACACTCTATATTGTAACCTCTTTTAGCAATACAACCTGGAGGTATTTTCATATACATAAGTTTATCTCAATCTTTTAAAGGCCTTACTTGCTTCCTTTGTGTGGATACAATATAATTATTTAAACCAGTCATAATGGGAATTGAATTTTAGGTGATCTTCTGTTTGTGGGCCTCCCCAGGTGGTGATAGTGGTAAAGAACCCTTCTGCCAATGCAGGAAGCAGAAGACTGGGGTTTGATGCCTGGGTTGAGAAGATCCCCTGGAGCAGGGAATGGTAACCCACTCAAATATTCTTGCCTGGAAAATTCCATCAGGGGAGCCTGGCAGGCTTCAGTCGTTAGGGTCTCAAACAGTTGGACATAACTGAGCAACTGAGCACGCTAACGCACACACCACTTTTTGTTACTCCTTTACTGTCCTGTATGGCCTTGGACAAGTTACTTAACTTTTTCAAATAATCATTCAAATTATCATTTTAAATGATGATTCAGAAAATTATTTTAGGCATGGTTTAATTTTCTTATTTTCTATATGTATTTATTTTTCTTTTATTTGCTCTTAATATACATATTTTACTGAAATATAGTTGACTTACATGTTTTAAGTGCACAGCAAGGTGATTTAGCCATATGTATACATATATATTATTTTTGCAATTATTTTCTTTTATAGATTATTACAAGATATTGACCATAGTTCCCTGTGCTATACAGTATAATTTTCATTCTTTAACCATCCAATGGATAGTAAGCCGATCAAAGTCTTTAAAGACAGGAGTAATATTCTAAGCATGCTTGAACTCTGTCCTCCCAACAATTTAACGTATTCTTCTAAGGAAAAGAGGGAAAGAAGGAGGAAAAATAGAAGGTGGTTTGGGTGTTCTCTTTCTGTTATATCTGCTGTCCGTCTTAAAGTATGAGGAGAAAGAGCACCACCTAAGATGAGAGGGTTCCATGTTAGCTAGTTCTGTGCAGTAGGGCGAGAGGCCTGTCTGCTCATCGCTAGCTGGGGATCCAGAGCAAGGAGGCATTTAGCCGGAGGTGAGATTGAGAAATCACATTTTCTTTCAGAGACCACTGGCCACCAGGTGCCATATGGTTGCTTCCCTGCTGTGAATTCCCTGAACTCCAGGCGCTTCAGTATTCAAATGTCAAAACAGCACAATTTTCAAAGCCAAACTGGAATTCTATGTGGATCACCCATGGTATCAGTCTCTTCTGTTAGCTTCGATGATTCAGAGGGAATGCATGTGTTAAAGTAACAAGTATATGAAGGACTTTTGATGTCTGTAACCTTTTCATTAGCTAGTACATAGTGCACCTCTCTAATTCTTGCTGCGTTGTGTTTTTAACACTTGAGTGAGAGCAAAACTGAAGTGTATCTGTGTTCTCTGATTAAAGAAGCAGCACCTCCATTTGCTGTAAGCAAGAGAGGCAGGAAAGTAAAGAAGGAAAGGAGGGGCATTTGGATAATGTGCAAAGGTGGTGGGAGAGGGAGTGGTGAGGGAAAATGTGAGTCTTGTGCCTTATTATACAACTAGACCCTCCAGAAAATCTGAACAAGGAGGAGACCTTTTAGCTCAGCTCCTCAAGACCAAATTGCTCACTTTCCCCATTCCCAGGTCCCAGTTCCAGGCTCCTAGGTTGGGATCCTGTGTCCACCCTGGGCATATGAGCTATGACCATGAACAGGGAATATTTGCTGAGAAAGAAATTCAGGCTGGATGGCAGTATTTGAACTCTCTTGGGGACAGAGTTTGACACCATCAGAAGAAAGGGACAAACTTGGAATGTGGAATTTGCAAGCCATCTTAGAAAGAAATTTGTGCAAGGAGTTTCTACTTTGTCTGGGTTGGGAGGCCCAGCTCACTGAGCTCCTTGACCAGTACAGCCAGGCAGTTGCTATGGGCTCCTCCTACCATCTCACCAAAGCTACCCTCTGCTTCCTTTAGTTTCTTTAATGGGTTGTGGCCCAGAACAGTAAGGTGCATCTCTCTTGGATCCTGGTAGTATTAGCCTGCTGTGAAAAGTCCAGGTGACCAGTTTCCCTATAGCCTGGTTTCCCATGTGTTATATAAGCATTTAGGTCCCAATTTCAGCCCTCTCCCTCTCCCCTTCCTTCTGTGTAAGCAGAGTTATGTCTACTTGTCCACTGTATAGGCAAAAACTGCCTGAATCATCTCACTGCATCTTTCGGACAGCTGAAACCCAGGCTTTAAACTGTCTGGGTTGCTCAGATCTTACAAATTGGACATTTCTAATTCTGAACTCAGCAGTTAGGGGACATAGGGACAGGCCATCTTACTGCATTTTCGTTTTCTTAATTTGGAGTCAAGCCATCGAGGTTGAATCATAGAACAGAGACTATGGTCAGCTAAATTACATTTCCTCAAGAGCCTCATCAATGCCCTTAAGAATGCAATAGGACAGCCTGCTACACACCACTCAAAACATTACCTATGAAGGCTCACCACAGAAGAAAGAAGAACCCTCCATGACTGCAAGAAGAAAGAAGCTGACTCAAGATTCTGATTAGTCAGGCAACTGCTGGGCATTTTCAAAGCAGAGAAGCAGAAGCAGAGATGCCACAAAAAAGTACTCAGGAGAGGAAATTCAGTGTGACTTTGTAATAGGAGAAAAACATACTGGAGTTTGTTGCCTAAAATCTTCTCCATCTTTTTGTGGCACTGATACCTTCATTTTCCTTTGGGAAAGCCACCTCTTTCCAACTTCCATGTCATTTTTGAGATAAAGTGGATTTCATACATGGGCCACAAGAATGCAATGTGTGGTCCAGACTATCTTGGTCACCTTATTCTATCCTTCTTGCCATCACATGGTTTTGAGATGGGCTCATGTCCTAAGGCAGGTCCCCCAGAGCCAAGAAGATTGAGGACTTCTGTTTGAGTGCTCAGAAAAGCAGACTCTCCCAACTGCTGAACAGATATGAGATGCCATAAATGTGGAGCATCCTTAATGTTCTGTGCAGAACTGAGAACCAAACCAGTTCTAAAGAAGCAGAGTCAAGAGACAGATCCATATAACATTATTTGAACCCTGAATCAAGTTATACTTAGAGAAGAACTAACCCTGGACTTTGCTTTAAAAAAAAAACAAAAACAAATTTCCCTTTAGCATTAAGCTAAAACACCAATGGCAGAACATGAAGTCCTGTCAAAACTGGCATTTTTCAATTCAGGAAGTATTACCTGAAAGACCTTCCTTACCCAAACTTCTCTGCTTCTTATTTAAATTCATTCTTAAGTAGCCAGTTACCTTTCAACAACTCCATGAATTAATCTATGACTCTCCTAGGCCACCCAGTGAGGCATTTAACTATATCCAGTGTGTGTGTAGAGGTGTCTCAGATAAAACTGAAATCTGAATGTATCTCAGTTACATCCTGCATGCCTTTGTGCTTGAACAAACATTGCAGTAACTGAGGGGGAGATCCATGAATGCTAAGTGCCTATTCATTGCCTGTACAAGCACCTTTTCAGAAAAACTTGAAGCCTCAATTTTGGCCTTCTCAACCCTCATCCCATTTGCTATGACCATTGTAAACTTGTTAGTGAAATAATTTCTTTCATGTTATTATAACAGACTGGATTAGAAGACAAATAAGTGATTTGGTTTTAACCTCCTATGGAGCCTGATGGAAAAACTACCCAATAGTGTTATTTTATACCAAGACAGAACTGTTCTTATTAAATCTATTCTTTGGGAGAATGTTCTTATTAAATCTATTCTTTGGGAGAATGGCATTGAAACATGTATACTAACATGTAAGAATGAAGCACCAGCCTATGTTCGATACAGGATACAGGATGCTTGGGGCTGGTGCTTGGGGATGATCCAGAGAGAGGAAATGGGGTGGGATGTGGGAGGGGGATTCAGGATTGGGATCTCATATACACCCATGGTGGATTCATGTCAATCTATGGTAAAACCAATACAGTATTGTAAAGTAAAATAAAGTAAAAATTAAAATAAATAAATAAATCTATTCTTTGGGAAAATATAAGTTCTATAGTATCATAAAAGATGATTAATTTAAAGTGGCTTTCCCAGACAATGCTAATTGCTTTCTGAGTTCTGCATGCTGTCCATCTCAGTCTCGAAGGAAGAGAGGCATTTAGTTTGTACATTTAGTTTGTACATCATAAATATTCCATTTATGAATATAATTTATATGAGTATAGTATCAGGGACTGGCCAGGAAAATAAAAAAAAAGGCATATACAGTATTTCCACTGAAAAAATGTTAGAGTTTGGCTAAGAACATGTTACGAAACAAAAAATGTGAAAAGGGAATGTTGAGCTAACACCAAGATAGTTTTTGCAGCAAACAGCTACCACCTTTTAGGATGGGGCAACAATGGGAAGAGATCGGCATTAACAAACCTTAGATGCTTGACGAAGAAACCAAGAACAGTTAGGACTAGACTTCGGAGAAGGGCTACAATCTAGTTAGTTCTATTGTCTTTGACATGATGAAGTTGGTTCTGAAGTTGCTGGGGGAAAAAAAGCTGGAGACTAGGAACAGATTCTCACTGCCAAGGGGAAGAGCCTTGGCTAGAGCCTTGGCTGGCAGGAAACACAAGCACGTGCAAAAGGGCACGTCCTCTCTCCTTGCTTGTGTTTTCCAGTTTCCTAAGGTCCCCGATGGATGGAACCCAGCAGGGAGCCAGCTGGTAAAGGATGAAGGTGGTGTGCACAATTCCAGTTTTTGCGTCACAAAGAAGAGTATAGAACAGGGGTCCTAAAGCTGATAGTTCATAGCTTACTACTTGGCACATAGAGCATCCTTGTAAATGCTAAAGGATTTGACCAATGCTATTACTGATGTTGGGCCTTCCCTGGTGACTCAATGGTAAATAATCTGCCTGCAAATGCAGGAGATGTGGGTTTGATCCCTGGTTGGAGGAGGGCATGGCAACCCACTCCGGTATTCTTGCCTGGGAAATTGCATGGACAGAGGAGCCTGGAAAGCTATAGTCCTTGAGGTCACAAAAGAATCAGACACAATTTAGTGACTAAACAACAACAATTACTCATGTTAAATCAAGCATATGAGTTTGTAACTCAGGTTGCATACTGAGTCTGTAACCTGTCTGTCACTAGGAAATCCACTGTCCCATCAGTCTTCTGGGGTGTTTTTTCATTGACAATTTTTATAAATGGTAGGGATGGAGGTTGGAGCTTTAATACTTAACTTATGTACTATGGTTTGGTAGCCAGGGACTTCAAATTTTCTGTAAAACTAAGGAGATTTATTTTCCTGATCACCTCTAATTCCAGTTTTCTATTTTTACCATGCCCTTTTTCTCGCTGAAGTCTCACTTTAGGAAGTTTTTTTTCTTGGGATGATGAAGCCTTCCATCATCCCAAATAAGGAATGGGACCATTTCTCCTTTAGACCCCCAAAGGAACACTAACAAAAACAGTTATTATCAAGTGTCTGGGAGAAATGAAGTGTTATTATATGATAACTAAAATAGTTTATTAGATATCCTTTTTGGTAACAGTTCCTCAGTTGCTTCATCCATGTGGAATTCCTCTCTGGCCTTGTTTCCTTTTGAGAGGCTCTTGCAATAAGCCTCTGGCCCTCTGCCTCTCTCTGTTTTCTTCATTTCCTTGTCTTTTTACTGCTTCCCTCGTGGGATTCCTCTGAAAATTCAAAATTATTTATTATTTATTATTTTCAATAAGTCAGCTCTTCATCCTTGCTGCCATTTTTCCTTCCAGACCATGCCCTCGGGAAGACTTCAGTTTTTATATTCAACCTCTGTGGAGGTTTGTTATTTTGCTCTGAGAATAGATTAATATTGTTATTTCTTAGAAGAACCAACTGCTGTTTCTTTCTCTCTCTTTCCTTTTTCTTCTTTTGTTTCTTTCTTCCTTCCTTCTTCTCCCCTCCCCCCTCTTTATTAATCTTTTTATTGAAATAATTACAGATTAATGTGCAGTTGTAAGAGCTAATGCACATAGATCCTGTACCCTGTACCTACTTTCCTCCAATGCTAAACTCTTGCAATAACTGTAGCACAATATCATAGCCAGGATATTGACAGGTTGCAGGACATTCTCATCAGCACAAGGATCCCCAAGTTTGCCCTTTCATAACCACACCCCATTCCCTCCCACCCTGACTTCCTCCATACTTGGACAACTAATCATATTTAGAGTCTTGTCATTTGAAGACTATTATATATAAGTGGAATCAAATAGTATGTAGTGCTTCAGAATTGACCTTTTTTCACCCAAAGTGCTTTTAATTTGCACTTATCTTATGGCTACTGATGTTGAACACCTTGTCACCTGCCTATTTGCCATCTGTGTCTTATTTAGTAAAATATATCCATGTCTTTTGTTCATGTCTAGTTGGATTTTTAGCATTTTGCTTTGTTGGCTATTGAGATTTCAGAGTTCCTTATATAATCTGGATACTAGTCCCTTGTTGAATATGTGAGTTGCAAATATATTCTACTTCTCTCTAGTTTGCCTTTTTATCTTCTTAACAGGGTCTGTTGCAAAGTAAAATTTTTAAATTTTGGTGAAGCCCAGTTTATCAATTTTTCCTTCTATGGATCATATTTTGGTTCCAAGTCTAAGAACTATTTGCCTAGTTCTGGACCCTAGAGTTTTTCTCCTATGTTTTCATTCTAAAAGTTTCATATTTTACATTTATGGCCATGATTCATTTTGAGCTAACTTTTGTGGATGGGGTGAGACTTAGGGCAACGTTTATTTACTTATTTCTTTGCCTCTTTATGTCCAATTGCTGTCTTCTCTACCTCCATGTCAGATACAGATGAAGCAAAAAGAAAACTCAGGAACTCATTGATGTGTAGCTCCTCAAACCCTAAAATCCCTGGATGGTCTGTTTTCTCTTCTTATATTTGTTTTAGGTGTAATTACAGGACTTTTGTTGTACTATTGAGTCCTATTCCTAAGAGGAATAGGAAGTATGTCTATTGCATCTTCCCAGAGGTGGAAGTCAATTTTAAATTTTTTTTAAATTGCATTTTTATTTTACTTTATAAGTTAATTTTAGTGCCTGCCAGACACCAATTACCATTCCTTGTAGAGAATCTAACGTTGCTATTTGTGACTGGGTGTGTTTATGGTCACCCAGTTTTCAGCCAAACCCAACTTAAAATTCATATCTTTGAACGAGCTGTCATGGTGCACCTACATAGACTCTTTCCCTTAGAAGACTCTGAGTTCACATGCAGGGATGTATTGGATTTCTCTGCATGCTCAGTCAGTGAAGAATTGACCTGCAGTGCAGGAGACATGGGTTTGATCCCTGGATGGGAAAGATCCTCTGGAGAAGGAAATACTGGCAACCCAATCTGGTATTCTTGCCTGGAGATTTCCATGGACAGGGAACCCTGGCGGGCTGCAGTCCATGGGGTCACGAGAGTTGAACATGACTTGGCCACTAAACCAAAATAATCACATAGTTATTTCCTGGAAATAGCACCTCCGAACACTCTTTCTCCTGTGTCTTTGGTAACTTCTCTGTCCCCACCCCAATCACAGAAATGACCTAGTGGCTCAAACTGCCCCAGTAATTCTAGTCCTCTGGACATAGCAATTGTTCATAGAGGGGAATGCAACTTAAATTCATCACAGTTTTATCTAGGTTTTATCTGGATGGGGCTAGATGGGCCATTTTCTTTTCTCTCTGGTCAGGAGATGTAAAAATTGGGAAAAAAATTCAAGTAGGCATGTCTTCACATGAGGCAAAATGAAATAAAATTACTATTTTATATTAAAATCATCCCTCTTCTCAATTTGCTTCCCCATTGCATCATAAGGCAAGAACTTGTGTTCTTCATTTTCATAGCTCAAACACTGAGTGCCTGGTTAGTGCTTAGCAAATAGAAAATGAATGAATGAATAAAGGAATGGACACTTCTCAGTACTGCCTATAAGTCAATGCTGTCAGAAAATGGTATGAGAAAACAAAAAAGACTTCAAATGTTCTTTCTTTTTAAGTTACTGAGGATTACTGAATACAACTAAAGAACATGATTAATTACTGTTTGGGCGATGTTAAGTTCTCAATTTGCCTTGCTCTTCTTCCCTTCTGTATTGCTATGGGAAAGTCAGACCCTGAGAGACACACAGTTCCCCTTACCTGTCAGCAGAAAGAAGCGCTGATCTGAGTCATCTCCGAAGGGAATGCTTTTCTTACCTCTGTCCCTCTCTTGCTCCTTGCCTGGGTGTCTGAGGGATGCTGACAGCCCTGACTCCCTTCCTTGTGCCAGATAGCGTCCTCACCAAGAAAACTGTGCACAACCTGATTTTGATACTGGCTGCAATGATCTCTCTCCTTGTAAATGATATCTTCACTTCCTGATAGTTTATATGCCACGAGCTGTGCCTGATCTCAGGGCTTGGGCTGGGGGAGATGTGTATAAGAGACAGCCATCTCACCAAAGCTACCCTCTGCTTCCTTTAGTTTCTTTAATGGGTTGTGGCCCAGAACAGTAAGGTGCATCTCTCTTGGATCCTGGTAGTATTAGCCTGCTGTGAAAAGTCCAGGTGACCAGTTTCCCTATAGCCTGGTTTCCCATGTGTTATATAAGCATTTAGGTCCCAATTTCAGCCCTCTCCCTCTCCCCTTCCTTCTGTGTAAGCAGAGTTATGTCTACTTGTCCACTGTATAGGCAAAAACTGCCTGAATCATCTCACTGCATCTTTCGGACAGCTGAAACCCAGGCTTTAAACTGTCTGGGTTGCTCAGATCTTACAAATTGGACATTTCTAATTCTGAACTCAGCAGTTAGGGGACATAGGGACAGGCCATCTTACTGCATTTTCGTTTTCTTAATTTGGAGTCAAGCCATCGAGGTTGAATCATAGAACAGAGACTATGGTCAGCTAAATTACATTTCCTCAAGAGCCTCATCAATGCCCTTAAGAATGCAATAGGACAGCCTGCTACACACCACTCAAAACATTACCTATGAAGGCTCACCACAGAAGAAAGAAGAACCCTCCATGACTGCAAGAAGAAAGAAGCTGACTCAAGATTCTGATTAGTCAGGCAACTGCTGGGCATTTTCAAAGCAGAGAAGCAGAAGCAGAGATGCCACAAAAAAGTACTCAGGAGAGGAAATTCAGTGTGACTTTGTAATAGGAGAAAAACATACTGGAGTTTGTTGCCTAAAATCTTCTCCATCTTTTTGTGGCACTGATACCTTCATTTTCCTTTGGGAAAGCCACCTCTTTCCAACTTCCATGTCATTTTTGAGATAAAGTGGATTTCATACATGGGCCACAAGAATGCAATGTGTGGTCCAGACTATCTTGGTCACCTTATTCTATCCTTCTTGCCATCACATGGTTTTGAGATGGGCTCATGTCCTAAGGCAGGTCCCCCAGAGCCAAGAAGATTGAGGACTTCTGTTTGAGTGCTCAGAAAAGCAGACTCTCCCAACTGCTGAACAGATATGAGATGCCATAAATGTGGAGCATCCTTAATGTTCTGTGCAGAACTGAGAACCAAACCAGTTCTAAAGAAGCAGAGTCAAGAGACAGATCCATATAACATTATTTGAACCCTGAATCAAGTTATACTTAGAGAAGAACTAACCCTGGACTTTGCTTTAAAAAAAAAACAAAAACAAATTTCCCTTTAGCATTAAGCTAAAACACCAATGGCAGAACATGAAGTCCTGTCAAAACTGGCATTTTTCAATTCAGGAAGTATTACCTGAAAGACCTTCCTTACCCAAACTTCTCTGCTTCTTATTTAAATTCATTCTTAAGTAGCCAGTTACCTTTCAACAACTCCATGAATTAATCTATGACTCTCCTAGGCCACCCAGTGAGGCATTTAACTATATCCAGTGTGTGTGTAGAGGTGTCTCAGATAAAACTGAAATCTGAATGTATCTCAGTTACATCCTGCATGCCTTTGTGCTTGAACAAACATTGCAGTAACTGAGGGGGAGATCCATGAATGCTAAGTGCCTATTCATTGCCTGTACAAGCACCTTTTCAGAAAAACTTGAAGCCTCAATTTTGGCCTTCTCAACCCTCATCCCATTTGCTATGACCATTGTAAACTTGTTAGTGAAATAATTTCTTTCATGTTATTATAACAGACTGGATTAGAAGACAAATAAGTGATTTGGTTTTAACCTCCTATGGAGCCTGATGGAAAAACTACCCAATAGTGTTATTTTATACCAAGACAGAACTGTTCTTATTAAATCTATTCTTTGGGAGAATGTTCTTATTAAATCTATTCTTTGGGAGAATGGCATTGAAACATGTATACTAACATGTAAGAATGAAGCACCAGCCTATGTTCGATACAGGATACAGGATGCTTGGGGCTGGTGCTTGGGGATGATCCAGAGAGAGGAAATGGGGTGGGATGTGGGAGGGGGATTCAGGATTGGGATCTCATATACACCCATGGTGGATTCATGTCAATCTATGGTAAAACCAATACAGTATTGTAAAGTAAAATAAAGTAAAAATTAAAATAAATAAATAAATCTATTCTTTGGGAAAATATAAGTTCTATAGTATCATAAAAGATGATTAATTTAAAGTGGCTTTCCCAGACAATGCTAATTGCTTTCTGAGTTCTGCATGCTGTCCATCTCAGTCTCGAAGGAAGAGAGGCATTTAGTTTGTACATTTAGTTTGTACATCATAAATATTCCATTTATGAATATAATTTATATGAGTATAGTATCAGGGACTGGCCAGTCGGAGAATCATATGATAAAGTTTCTCAAATTTTAAGGAGAATTACTCATGGATCTTACTAAATTCTGAGTGCTTCCCAGTAGGGAAGTGGGTGGGGCCTGAAATACGACATTTCTAACAAGTTGATATGGCTGGTTTACCCATATAACATTGTGTAGGAAAGACATGCCATTTTAGCCTCAATATTCTTAAATGTAAACCTTGGACAATTAACCTCCATTCTGATGGATTCCCAGGGTTGTAACAATTGAGACATACAATGTAAATAAAAGGTTTTAAGAGTCTACAACTCACTGCTGCTGCTAAGTCGCATCAGTTGTGTCCAACTCTGTGCGACCCCATAGACCACAGCCCACCAGGCTCCGCCGTCCCTGGGATTCTCCAGGCAAGACTACAACTCACTATGTAAACCTAAAGTTTATACCCTCGTGATCACCTTAGCTTAGCCATTCTCAACATCAAGTCAGTCCCAAGTATATATAAATATTAAGGCCTGAGGAGCAATAAAAAATTCACTAGCTCAAAAATAAACTTCCCTACTGGCATTGGTGCCTAAAAGTCACAATTGTATATAATTTATAATGGAATATTTGGACTAGAAGGACCATTAGGGAGTGTCTATGTGAGTGGATTTCAAAACCAGCTGAAAGTTAGAATCATCTGAGTATTGTTGAAAGAATAAAGACCCATCCTGGAACCACCCACAAATCTGAGAGAGATGTCCACACACTGGTGTCAAGTGTATCCTCCAGATGAGTCTGACGTAGCCATTCTCATACTCAAACTTTGTATCCATTGAGCTCTAACTCTGTCATTTTGCTAATGGAGGGACCAAGACTTGCTCAATGGGCGGAGCCTTTTTCCTATTCCCTCAAGACAGGGAATCTGGGGGCTAGTTCTGTAATGGGACTCCAGAAGTTAGAAAATAGGAGTGGGGAGTTCTGACCCAGAACAGAAAAAAGTCCCCAAATTAGTCTAATAAACAAAGCTGAATCTATTCACAGCAACCAAGATCTAAGAAGCTAGGAAAAGAAAGATTTAACTTACCAAGCAGGGCCAGAATCAAAGAAAACCAACATGTGTTCACATCCAATATCTTTCCCATTTGGGGAGTGTATCTGATTCAGATTCTGGGGGTGAAGTGAAGTGTTAGTCGCTCGGTCATCTCTGACTCTTTGCAACCCTATGGACTGTAACTGCCAGGCTCCTCTTCTATGGGATTCTTCAGGAAAGAATGCTGGGATGGGTTGCCATTCCCTCCTTCAGGGGGTCTTCTCAGCCCAGAGATCGAACCCGTGCCTCTTGCATCTCCTGTTTTGGCAGGCAGACTTTTTACCACTGTGCCACCTGAATGAGAGGGAGAGAAAACAGTAAGTACATGAGTGCAGAGGATGCCTAGAGAAATGGCGAGGAAAGGAAGTGGCAGAAGGCTTGGAGGCAAGGCAGGAAGGGGAGACGAGGCAAGGATACACCTGTGAACACCCATGCTGGTCATTTCATTCGCAACCCAGCAAGAAGAGTAGATATCAGAGCTGGAAATGTCTTTAAAATCAGCCAGCTCAAGCTGCCCCTGTTCCCGACGTACTCGCCTAAGGTTGTAACAGCAGAGATAAAACTAAACCAGGCTTTCTGCATCCAAATGTCAAAATTACTCAGCATCTTCCCTGACATAAAGAATGCAACTGAACAAAGGTATTAGGTTCATTTTTATTGAAAATCTCTGATGTGGCAGGCACTAATTCCAGGATCTTTGTATTTAGTATTTCTAATTCTCACAATCACCCTTCATGGTGGTAGGATAATCACTGCACAGATGGGGAAGCTGAGGCAAAGAGATTAAGTAGCTTGCCCAAGTTCATACAAGTAGCCTATGATAAAACCAGAATTTGAATGCTGATTGGTCTGATTTCATGAGTGTTCACAACTGAATAGGAGGGTGACAGGTACTAACTGACCAGATGTCTTAGAAAATTGAATCTCTCCATCCAAAGCTTTGACAGTGCCCTGCCAGGTGAAACCTGGGGCAGGGGGAGAGTCTTAAGTTCTCCTCAGTACCATGGTCAGTTTTTCAGCTTTTTGATGATAGACTGCGCCCTCTGAGCCTTGTGGGCTAGCCTTGGGTCTTTCTTCATGTATGAGCACATTTGGAGTTTAGTCTTTTTTTTAATTTTAAACCACAGCTGTTCCTACAGAGCCTCCAACCCCCATACTTGATGGGTGCATTTAAAAAGAGCTTGTTTTAGGGAAGGTTATTTGCAATGCAGGAGTTTGATCCCTGGGTCAGGAAAATCCCCTGGAGAAGGGAATGGCTACCCACTGTAGTATTCTTTCCTGGAGAATTCCATGGACAGAGGAGACTGGTGGACTACCTTCCATGGGGTCAAAAAGAGTCGGATGTGACTGAGTGACTGACACTTAGCACCTAATGGTATTGACAAATCAGACTTGAATAATAACTGCTCCACAACCCCTGTGCATAAACACACAGATACACACACATTCACACATGTGTGCACTCACGTCTGCACATGTATACAGACACGCCCACATAAACACACAGTAACACATGCGCCTGCACCCTCCTTTGTGTTCAGCTTGAGCCTTGAGCTGTAGAGAGGAGGCAGAGCCCCAAATTCTACTGAGAAATTTGTCCCTCTGTAAATAAAGTATTGATCTAGCACTTCTCCTATAAGAGTAGTGGGCATCCCTTCCACCAGATATTGCCCCGAAATACCTGAGGCAGATAAAGCCATCAGCCTCTCCCCAACTTGGCTTCTTTAGTCTCTGGAAGATGAGTTCAGTCACCCAGGCCCCCAAGTTATGAGAAATCCTGCCTACAGCCATGCCTGGAGGATGTCCTTCTGAAGACGGGACATCTTGGGTCCATTGCTCCGTATGCCAGGGTGCAGACCAGTGCTGGTCACTCATGTAACTCTCACTAATGTTCCTGACTATGTGAGAAAAAACAGAGTAATTACAAGGAGTTAATTTTTCATGATTTAAAAATATATTCAACGTCAGGACTATTTTATTCTCCTGGGATTATATCATTTTGTTATTGTTGTTAAAAGGTCTTTTTTTGTGTGTGTGTGTGTGAGTGAAATGATGATGACAGTAGACAGCACTTGTTTTTCAAAATATCCTTACATTGCAAAGGAAATAGCTAACCCTCTCTCAGTTCCCCATTAAAATAATAGTCCATGAAGTACAAAAATCTAAGAGCCAGGGTCTCACCTATCCATGAGGAGGAGGAGAAGGAAGAAGAGGAGGGCTTAGAGATCTTGATTAGTTTAGCAGAGCCATGTCTATTAAAATAGTAGGGAGGGGGCTAGAGAAGAAAGCTAAAGAAGAAAGGGCAAGACATTGACTGAGAAGACACTTTGTCTGCTGAGTCAAAGTGCTGAGATAGTACCTCATTCATTATCTCAGCTCATTTTTCCAGAAGCTTCTAAGGAAGGTAGTGTTATTTCTGTTTTACGGAAAAGTAAACTTACAGTCAAAATTTTAGATGAGTTGACTAAGGCGACACGACTGAATACAAGTCATAAGTTATACCCAAGTTTAAAGTCTTGATTTTTATCCCCTAAAGATTGTGAGTTTTTCTCCTGTTGTCAAGGACGGTTCATTAAGTTTCAACAATTCTGGCTGAACAGCATGCCGCTGTGTTTGTGCATTGTTACAATAAGTGACAAGAACACTGTGGTATAACCCTTTTGAGAAGCTCTTATTTCTTTATATTGGAATCACTCTGGTTTGAGAACCCTGAACAGTTTTGAAAAGTCCATCAACTGTAATTTACCTTGCTTTTTTGACACCAGTGTTGTTATTTATTTTTTTTTTTTTAACTCCAAGGAATGAGTCCTTAATTGGATCTATCTTCACCACTGCCAGAGGCAATTAAGAGGAATATTTCAGAGAAAAAAAGTCACCAATTAGGATGCCCAGGGACATGGAATATTTTTAGGTATTAAATGCCACAAATAAATTTAATTCTAATTGTTCATAATCACAGTTTAGAGATCTCCAGAGGATGAGAGCTCTGAGCATTTACAATGCCTAAATCTAGTTTAAGATGTCTTTGACATCAATTGTCACTTAATGAAATGACTGCATTTGCATAGTGCTGTTTTGCTGAAAAGAGAATTGTGGCATTATGAAGTAAGATTTATTTTGCATACTGAAAAGGGAAAAGGGTAAGTCTCCCAAGCAATGTAAGGTAGCTCTAATTATACTAAATGCAAGGGAATTTATACAACCAAATATTCACTCATTGAGTTTCTTGTTTGACAAACTTCAGTTCAGTTCAGTTCAGTCACTCAGTCGTGTCTAACTCTTTGCGACCCCATGAATCGCAGCACGCCAGGCCTCCCTGTCCTTCACCACCTCTTGGAGTTCACTCAGACTCACGTCCATCAAGTCAGTGATGCCATCCAGCCATCTCATCCTCTGTCATCCCCTTCTCCTCCTGCCCCCAATCCCTCCCAGCATCAGAAACTTTCCCAATGAGTCAACTCTTGGTATGAGGTGGCCAAAGTACTGGAGTTTCAGCTTTAGCATCATTCCCTCCAAAGAAATCCCAAGGTTGATCTCCTTTAGAATGGACTGCTTGGATCTCCTTGCAGAGAGAAGACTCTCAAGAGTCTTCTCCAACACCACAGTTCAAAAGCATCAATTCTTTGGTGCTCAGCT
Source organism: Cephalophus harveyi (assembly GCA_006410635.1). Taxonomy (NCBI): domain Eukaryota; kingdom Metazoa; phylum Chordata; class Mammalia; order Artiodactyla; family Bovidae; genus Cephalophus; species Cephalophus harveyi. Next base: position 183,321 of record SJYT01052084.1, on the reverse strand, counting down.
TTCTTCACAGTCCAACTCTCACATCCATACATGACCACAGGAAAAACCATAGCCTTGACTAAATGGACCTTAGTCGGCAAAGTAATGTCTCTGCTTTTGAAAATACTATCTAGGTTGGACATAACTTTTCTTCCAAGGAGTAAGCGTCTTCTAATTTCATGGCTGCAGTCACCATCTGCAGTGATTGCATATATATGTCAATTCCAGTCTCCCAGTTTATCCCCTACCTGTGTCCACGTATCCATTTTTTATGTCTGTGTCTCTACTTGTGCCCCACAAATAGGTTTCTTTTATATGGACTCAACAGCAAGAACATACTCTCCATTCAAGGATGTTAAATAATGTTATATTCTTAAATATAAAATGAAATTAATAAATTTATTAACTTATATTAAATAATAAATTAAATAATTTGATAAGAGCTAGACCAGTCATTATTTGTCCAGTTACATAAGGAATGATAGGAACCTGTATTAACTGGCACCATATTTTCTCATTTATTCTGGTTACATTTAATAACACTTTATGTATTAAGAATATGCCCAAGTATCCTGAAATTTTTCTCTGCCTTGGAATGGTGATTTTGCTTCCCTTAATCAGAAATATTATAGGTTCCCTCTTTAGGATTCTTCTTCAAGCACTGACTGCAACGAAAAGATCATGGACTTTGGAGTCTTGCTCTGACACTTACCTGTGGAGCCTTCAGCACATTCCTCAACTTTCTGAGTCTTAGCTTTTACATCTAGAAATAGAGAAAATGATGTCTTGAGGTTAACTGGAAGGACTTCCGTAAAACCATCTAACATCATGGAAAGTGAATTTTAGCTCTTTTTCTTCTTTATACACTTAATAAAATATCCAGTCATCTTAATTTCCTTTTTTTTATGTCAGAAGTAAAAGGCTCAATTATATTCACCAAATTAGGTTTTGAATGATTTTTTTTAATCTGTTCCAAAAAATTAAGTACACACACAAAAGAAGATAGTGACTTTCAGCAGATGCCAGAGAATAGTCCCCAAATTGCACAGCACAATAACATCATCTTTTGAAATCTGCGCAGCCTGTCATGAAGTCCAGTTTTCATTTGGATGACTGATTCTGGCCCATTTATGGAAAAATCAGCCAAGGTACCTTCATGCAGGCTCGTCTTCAGTCCCCACTGAAATTGCATTTCATAGGGGTTGGAGGAAGGATATGGAGAAAGCAAGTTAGAGAGTAGCTGGCCCAGTCAGTAACTGAAGTCCTAACTTCACTGAAGAAGGAATTCATAGGGCCTAGACTCCATCTTAAGCCTGTTCATGATGATCATGCTCGGCCACCTTTCCAATGGACTCTGAGCTCTGTGTTTAGTGCCTATGAAAATGTCAGGTAGGTAGAACAGGGAAAAGGAGTCCAAAATAGCAGTGGCTACAGACAAGGAAGGGAAAAGCCCATGAAAATGAAACAAAAGAAGGTCCGAGGACCGGAGTGAGGACCTCAGGTAAAACAAACAACACTCCTGGCTGGCCCAATTTACATAGGACAGGCCCAGGGAGAGATAAACGTATAAATAGAGGAGCCAGAGCCAGCTCTCGCTCTCTCTCTCTCCCCGCGCTGGGGCGCTCTTCTCGTGTCTTTAGATCGACATGCCCTCACGCCTCAAAGATGGATTTCCCTGCTATCTTCTAAATAAAATAGAGCGGTAACACTGAGCTGTAACACTGATTTGTCTAAGAGCTATAACACGGTCTATCCAAGACCTGAGAGCTGTGACACGCCGAGGGGGCTTTAATGTCCGTCACTCCAAATCTTTGTTGTGACGAGACAAAGAATCGAGGAACATACACTCGCGTGACAGAAAACAACCACAGAAGGATAAGACCCCCTCCAGACAGGGGAACCTTGAAGATCATATCTAGGTTACTCATAGCCTAAGAGAAAACATACACTAATCACCCCTTCCTCCAGACAGGCCATAAATTTTTCTGTATCTATTGGAGTGTAACCTCAGGTTTATTGATTATTGGCTAATTGTTTGATTGTTTGAGCACATGAGCACACAGCACGTGAATGATGGGGTTATTGGGATTGTCTTTTCCTTGGTTTATGTAAGTCTCAAGGAATTTGGGGTGGTGGGTTCCGACTCGTACACATGGTATAAAAGATTTTCACAAATGCTGGTCGGGGTCCTTGGCTAAGAGGAGACTCTGCCTTGGGCCCACCGGTGTAATAAACTGCACTCCACTATCTACATTGTCCTTCTGAGTGAGTTTGTTTCCCGGAACGCGTGGCTACAACATCACATTTTCATCACGGCTGTTCATCTCTTACTTGTTGACCAGCTCTGCTCTTTCCTGCAGCTTACAGGAGGGCTCTTTAGTGCCTCTCAATTTCCTGAACTCTCCATTCTGGGAATTCATGTAGTCATTTAGAGGGGGCATCAGTGACCTCAAATGTGGCCAGCAGGAAATTCTGGGGAATTGTTTGTTAAAGTGAAGAGTCGTTTTTTAGGGACCAAGCAATACTTTGTTTCTGATTTTCTGCTGGTCCCTCTGCTGTCTTGGCCTCTCCACATTTTCCTCTCTTCCTCTGTTCATATTCTTACCTCTCTGCCTTCCTTAGGACATTGTATTCACCCTCCACATAGGACCCTGGGGGCAGAGCGTGTTAGTCTTAAGAGAAATACACACAAAGGAGACAAATGGGTCCTGCACGCACATCAGAAGGCCCTGGCGAGCGGCACAGTCACTGTGTTCCAGGGACTATCGAGATCAAGCTCTGTGTTGGAGAGTTCGGAGAATGGAAGAGGCTGCATTGAGCTAGGCCTCTAGGATATTTTCCCTCTTTTACAACGTTTGTCTAATTATTACTAAAGCCCATGCTCACTGATAAGCTTTTGGAAAATGCAGATGAATATACAAATAGAAAACAAAAATTATCATAAACTCACTGGTCTGAGATAGCTGTTGTTTTTCTGTGTCCTCATCATATGTAGTATTTTCTCATGTGTCAAATATTTTTCAAAGATATGATTTTAATATCAGCTGTTGCTCATTATACAGACATATCATTTTAAGTTTAAGCAGAGATCCTAATGATTAACTCATTTATTCATCCAAAGACCATTTACTATATGACCATTATGTGTCCTATAGTGTTCTAGAGACTGGAGATATAACAGCAAACAAGACAAAGTCACAATCCGTGCAGAACTTATATCCTCTTGAAACAAGAAAACCCTGCAGGGCCCCTCTAAGTACAAAGGTCCCTACATGTCCTCTGCCTCTTATTTGTAGAAAAGCTGAAATCTCGGGACTTCCCTGGTGGTCCAGTGGTCTCAGAGTGAAAGAGGTCAACATGGGTTTGAATCCTCTGTTTGCTGACAATTTCAGTTGCAGCAAACACTCCATGATCCCAATGCCAGGTTGCCTGAGTTCAATTCCCGGTCAGGGAACTAGGTCCCACATGCCACAACTAAAGATGCCGCATGTCGCAACTGAGACCTGAGGCAGCCAAATAAATAAATACTAAAAAAAGAAAAGCTGAAATCTCCCAGGCCTCCCTGAGTCACAAAAGTGGGCTCAATCATTCATGATTAGGATATTCAGTTCAGTTCAGTTCAGTCGCTCAGTCGTGTCCGACTCTTTGCGACCCCATGAATCGCAGCACGCCAGGCCTCCCTGTTCATCACCATCTCTCGGAGTTCACTCAGACTCACATCCATCGAGTCAGTGATGCCATCCAGCCATCTCATCCTCGGTCGTCCCCTTCTCCTCCTGCCCCCAATCCCTCCCAGCATCAGAGTCTTTTCCAATGAGTCAACTCTTCGCATGAGGTGGCCAAAGTACTGGAGT
>SJYT01052084.1:108536-178123 GCA_006410635.1 Cephalophus harveyi | reverse complement strand
GAACAAAGCTAGTGGAGGTGATGGAATTCCAGTTGAGCTGTTTCAAATCCTGAAAGATGATGCTGTGAAAGTGCTGCACTCAATCTGCCAGCAAATTTGGAAAACTCAGCAGTGGCCACAGGACTGGAAAAGGTCAGTTTTCATTCCAATTCCAAAGAAAGGCAATGCCAAAGAATGCTCCAACTACCGCACAATTGCACTCATCTCACATGCTAGTAAAGTAATGCTCAAAATCCTCCAAGCCAGGCTTCAGCAATACGTGAACCGTGAACTCCCTGATGTTCAAGCTGGCTTTAGAAAAGGCAGAGGAACCAGAGATCAAATTGCCAACATCCGCTGGATCATGGAAAAAGCAAGAGAGTTCCAGAAAAGCATCTACTTCTGCTTTATCGACTATGCCAAAGCCTTTGACTGTGTGGATTAGGATATTAGAGTCACCGAACCTTTCAATGCCTGATGCAATATTCCTAAGTCATTTTGTTGCAGGTAGGAATTGAATCGTACAAGGAGACACACCTTATGATTAAGCAAGAGACTTTGTTTGGAAGGGGTGACCCAGCAGAGAGCAGAAGGGTCAGGGAACCCAGGAGAACTGCTCGGCCATGTGACTTGCGGTCTCAGGTTTTATGGTGATGGGATTAGTTTCCAGCTTGTCTCCCACCAGTCATCCTGACTTTGGGTCCTTGCTGGTGGCCCACACATTGCTCAGCCAAGAGGGATTCTAGTGAGGAGGATTCTGGGAGGTTGGGAGGACATGTGGTGTCTCCTTTTGACCTTTCCCAAATTCTTCCAGTTGGTGGTTAGTTCCAGGTAGTTCCATGTTCCTTACCAGGACCTCCTGTCGTAAAGTAACTCATACACATGGTTACATGGTGCCTGGCCAAGGTGGATGGTTTCAGTAAGCATTTCCCCAAACAGTTTTACAAATACTGTAACTGCTACCAGAGGGGGAAAACTAACTGCATGATGACCAGACCACGGCTGTGACATAAACTGCTCCATCTTGAGCAGTACTGAATCTGTGGCTTGCACAATCCCAGGAACTGGCCTTAGAATGAGACGAACACTGTGCTCCTAATAATCTCTATATTAGTGGGCACTGAAATAACTGTAGCTTGTTCTGCCCATTTAAGTGAGCAACTGCAATTGTCAGCAAACAGAGGATTCAAACCCATGTTGACCTCGTTCACTCTGAGAATATGGCACCTTATGTCATCATGAAGAAGTTACAGAAGATGGACCTTGGCCCATAATCCCATAGACATGGAATGGTTAAAATTTTGTAAGCAGCTTTTTACTATAAAGAGCTCTCCTGCAGGAGACTGCTTTTGTTTTGTTGCTTTCGCAAAGCTGTGTTTTAATTAATCTCCGGCCCAAGCACATCTTTCAGATCTTTTGTTCACACAATGCCTTGCGTAACCCGTTGGTTCTTTCCTTAGGTCAAAGAAATAGAAATGAAGAACAAGTAATTAACAGACAACCAGACCTTTTCCCCAGTTTCCCCTTCAGTAATCTTGTGAATAAACTGTGTGAATAAGATAGCATCTAAAGAAGTATCACAGAAGTCAAAAGCCTGCATGCAATGAAAGATGGCAATGAATCTGACCTCGTATCTCAGTGATTAACTGAAATTATCCCTCCCTTACCCTTTAAAATTTCCTGGATGCGAACAATCTTTTGGGGGTTGTTTTGGGACTTAAGTCTGCTTTCTCCCGAGGATGCCAGTTTTCTGATTAAAATAACCTTTCTGTTTCTACCAGCATGTGGCTCTTGAGTATTGGTTTACAAGCAGTGAGCAGTCAGACCCAAGTTCAGTAACACTCCAGGAAAGAAAATAGTAAGGAAGCAAAAGATATGTGTGTGTGTGTGGATGAGGTAGTGATATTAGCAGAAGATATTAAGAAGAGATGGCAAGAATACACAGAACTGTACAAAAAGGATCTTCATGACCCGGATAATCACGATGGTGTGATCACTCATCTAGAGCCAGACATCCTGGAATGTGAAGTCAAGTGGGCCTTAGAAAGCATCACTATGAACAAAGATAGTGGAGGTGATGGAATTCCAGTTGAGCTATTTCAAATCCTGAAAGATGATTCTGTGAAAGTGCTGCACTCAATATGCCAGCAAATTTGGAAAACTCAGCAGTGGCCACAGGACTGGAAAAGGTCAGTTTTCATTCTAATCCCAAACAAAGGCAATGCGAAAGAATGCTCAAACTACCACACAATTGCACTCATCACACATGCTAGTAAAGTAATGCTCAAAATTCTCCAAGCCAGGCTTCAGCAATACATGAACCATGAACTTCCAGATGTTCAAGCTGGTTTTTGAAAAGGCAGAGGAACCAGAGATCAAATTGCCAACATCCACTGGATCATGGAAAAAGCAAGAGAGTTCCAGAAAAACATCGATTTCTGCTTTATTGACTATGCCAAAGCCTTGACTGTGTGGATCACAATAAACTGTGGAAAATTCTGAAAGAGATGGGAATACCAGACCACCTGCCTCTTGAGAAATCTGTATGCAGGTCAGGAAGCAACAGTTAGAACTGGACATGGAAAAACAGACTGGTTCCAAATAGGAAAAGGAGTACGTCAAGGCTGTATATGGTCACCCTGCTTATTTAACTTCTATGCAGAGTACATCATGAGAAATGCTGGACTGGAAGAAAAACAAGCTGGAATCAAGATTGCCGGGAGAAATATCAACAACCTCAGATATGCAGATGACACCACTCTTGTGGCAGAAAGTGAAGAGGAACTAAAAAGCCTCTTGATGAAAGTAAAAGAGGAGAGTGAAAAAGTTGGCTTAAAGCTCAACATTCAGAAAACAAAGATCAAGGTATCCGGTCCCAGCACTCCATGGCAAATAGATGGGGAAACAGTGGAAACAGTGTCAGACTGTTTTTTTCAGCTCCAAAATCACTGCAGATGGTGACTGCAGCCATGAAATTAAAAGACGCTTACTCCTTGGAAGAAGAGTTATGACCAACCTAGATAGTATATTCAAAAGCAGAGACATTACTTTGCTGACTAAGGTCTGTCTAGTCAAGGCTATGGTTTTTCCTGTGGTCATGCATGGATGTGAGAGTTGGACTGTGAAGAAGGCTTAGCGCTGAAAAATTGATGCTTTTGAACTGTGGTGTTGGAGAAGACTCTTGAGAGTCCCTTGGACTGCAAGGAGATCCAACCAGTCCATTCTGAAGGAGATCAACCCTGGGATTTCTTTGGAAGGAATGATGCTAAAGCTGAAACTCCAGTACTTTGGCCACCTCATGCGAAGAGTTGACTCATTGGAAAAGACTCTGATGCTGGGAGGGATTTGGGGCAGGAGGAGAAGGGGATAACAGAGGATGAGATGGCTGGATGGCATCACGGACTCGATGGATGTGAGTCTGAGTGAATTCCGAGAGATGGTGATGGACAGGGAGGCCTGGCGTGCTGTGATTCATGGGGTCGCAGAGTCGGACATGACTGAGCAACTGAATTGAACTGAACTGAACTGACAGAGTCGGACACGACTGAAGCGACTTAGCAGCAGCAGCAGCAGAGCTGATAGAAAAAAGTAAAGCAAAATGGAGATTAGAGAGTGATGGGAGATAGAACATTTACCATTTTTCAATATTTCAGGAATTTAAAAATGCTGCAGCCTCTGTTTTTACATATGCAATTTTATGTACCTCTCTTATTTATTGCCATAAAATAAATATCTGGATTTAGAATATTGACTTCTTCCAACAGTAAATGAAAATACCTGTATTATGTCTTCCTGAACAACATTGTATGTATCTTTTTCATCTTTGCCAGTTTTTTAGGCCTGAAGTAAAATTTCTTTGTTTTAGTATTTTATTATTTATTAGATTGAGCACTTATTAAATTGATTTGTATTTTTTACTTTTAATTCATTTGTCTGCAGCAGTGGGCAGCTTGATAACACATCTTTGTATTGACTCTCTCCTTTTCCTGTTTCTCCTCCCCTGACCTTTATCCCCCTTCCCTGGAATCACTTCTAGTTTAAAATCCCTGCATGGAAACCTCTGTCTCAGGCACAGGCTTTGTGAACTCGAGAAGGAACCTCAGAAGGCATCCAACCTTCTTCTTTGATCTCTTATGCCCGTCTTTGCACAACTACAGACTTTCCTTGGTAATCAGACAAACTGAACCCCAAACGTGAGCATACAGAGTCAGGCTCTTGGCAATATGGCAATTCACAAGAACACTGTATTCACCTATTCCTCACCTCTGATGTGGTTTGTGAAGGAAGGAAATGGAGAGCAGACAAACTAGAGCTGTCCTTGACTTTATTAACCTAGAGAACACAGAAAACATTCTTCTTCCAAGAGTTGGAAAATGTTGGCCAAAAAATACTTACCAAATTGATGTCAAGAGAGATGGAACTAGTCACCACAAAGAGCATTATTCTTTAAAAGGGTCTGTGTTTGCTCTTTGAAAAGGCAGCATTTCTGCTCTGCCAGAGTAAATGGCATATGCAAATCCTGTTTAATACCCTTCCTTGAGGAAGGCTGCTTATTTGCTTTTATGTGTGTTTCTATAAATTGATTAGCCAGGAACTTGCTTGTTTATACCCCAAATAAAACAATAGAGAATTGTAATTATATTTCATTGCTGGCCCACAGTTTCTGCCCTGGAGAATATAACAAAAGGACAGAAACACCCCTCCCTCCTTTGGAACTGAGAGTTGTGCTTTAGGCTGTTGGCAAGATGTCTGTTATGCATGCCCCAGCAACCGTCAAATGGGCCCTAGGATTAAGATTCCTGTCTCCAGGCTGAGAGCCAAAAGTTGCACGGTAATTGCAGCATGTTGCTTGGAGTTGAATTTGATAAGAAATTAACGACATGTGAAACATTCTAATTTTTAATATCTCCTGTTTCATTGTGATTAAAAGAATCAAAATGCAATCTGAATTGGGGTTGTAGGTAGCCTAAATTGGGTAACCCTCCATAATCGTAGAAAGCACAGTGAGGTAAGGGATTGTATTTTCTGTCTGAGAAAATGGGGTAAGTGACTCTCAAAGAAGAAATCATCTTTCCAAGGTCACGTTCTATACAGATGGTAGAACTTGCCTTTGTGCTTGTCACTGCCTGATTCTTCAACACCGTGCTACCTGCAGATACTCATATGCATAAGATTCATATTCATATGAGTATTGGTGGGGTGCTTACTGTGGACTGGTGGGTGGGTGAGTATTGGTGGGTGTTCTACTATATGTTCCATGAGTACCCACTGTTTTACGTCAGAATGCCCACAGCTCCTGAAATTGTACAGGGCAACTGGTTACTCAGAGATTCATTACTAAGCTTCCCACTGGGTGTGGCCCAATGACCCAGTTCTCACTAAGGGACTATGAGCATTGGTCATAAAACATGCCACAGCTGATCAAGTGCCAAGTAGCAAAATGTGCAAACTTTGCATCTTTTTTCTTAAAGTGCCGTACTCTCTATTCTCTCTTTCCCTTTTCCCTAAAACAGAAGCCTGATACAGTGTCATGGAGCCTAGTCAACCACATTCCAGGAGAGAGCAGAGAGTCAAAATAGATGGATCCTGGTAGATGACCTCAGGGAACAAAACCACCAGTTCACTCTGGACCACCTTCTTGCTTCTGGGCTACTATGCAGAAATAAAGAACCTCTCGGACAAACCACAGTTTGGGAGAGTCTTTTCGTTAATATGGGGCTTCCCTGGTGGCTCAGATGGTGAAGAGCCTACCTGCAATGCAGGAGAATCAGGTTCAATCTCTGGATTGGGAAGATCCCTTGGAGTCCATGGGGTCAGAAAGAGTAGGACACAACTGGGCGACTGACGCTCACTCCCCGCCCCCACTTTCATTAATATAGCCTGTGGCGCTAGTGGTAAAGAACGCACCTGCCAATGCAGGTAGACCTAAAAGACCCAGGTTCAATCCCTGAGTTGGGAAGATCCCCTGGAGAAGGAAATGGCAACCCACTCCAGTATTCTTGCCTGGAGAATCCCCATGGACAGAGGAGCCTAGCAGGCTGCTGTCCATAGGGTCACACAGTGTCAGACACAACTGAAGCGACTTAGCAGGCATGCATGTAACCTGAATAATAAAGCTCCAAGGGATACTTAGAAACACTGGAGTCAAGGAAATTAAATAATTTGTCAAAGTTCACTTAGCTAGTTAAGAGGCAGATCCAGAATTTAAACCAAAATGTTTTCTCCATTTTCACAGTTTTTCACCAAACTGTATAATTGACTTAGAAAAGTGCTTCTCAAAGTTTTGCAGGCACTGAAACCTCTTGGAAAACTTGTTACTATATAGAGCCCTTCCCCAGACATTTGGATCAGGAGGTTTTGGCCCAGCTTAAGAATGTGCAATTCTAATAAGCTCCCATGATGCTGATATTGCTTGTCTAGGGACCATGTTTCTGTAGCACTGAACAGCCCACTCCTTAAACAGGGATGGTAGACAAAAGAATGAAAGAAATTGGATTTTAATTAGGATATTAAGGAATTTAAGTTCAAAAGGCAGAAGCCTTGGGCAACATAACTGAAGGCAGAGAGCTGGATAATGGTGACAGTAATAACAAGCATGATAAAAGCCAGTATTTATTGTGTTCTGGGCACTGTTTTAAGTACTACATGCATATCAGATTAAATCCTCACATATATTCTCTGAGGTAATTTGAAAATCACCTTGCATATACATGGAAACTGGGAAGTAAGGATTAGTCCCTGTGGTTACAGTCGTTGTGTGTGCAGACTGGAAGCATGAATATATGTTTGCCTGACTTCTGCACTGGGATTCCCCTTAACCTCTGAATTTTACTACTCCTGTATTTGTCGTGGTACCCAGTTTCATAATCACAGCTCTTTAATGCTTATTATAAAGTAAACATTATTCCTAAAGAGGCACCTGAGGAATTTGCACTAACTCATTTATTTCTCTGAAGAAGCTAAAGTCTATAATACTTGTATTGATCCAGACCAGCCAAATACCTCTGGATTTCTCCAGGCTTTAGTTTTGTCCATTTGTCACATGGTCCATTTGTAGATATTCTATAAGAACTACAGATCCTGTGCAGAGATAAACTCAGGCAATGGGAGAATTAACAATGTTAAGCAGCCCAAGAAAGTGAGCAAAGACATATATACTCCTAAACAGAAGTAAAAATCACTGTATACTGAGAGGAGATAGAAAACAATCTTAAACTCAGTCCTCCAACTCTTCAAGGTCAGTGTCTCTTTCTATGCTGTGGCCTGTCAGAATAAACTCGCATTTCCAGGGAATTCCGTAACAATCTGTTAGTTAGGACTCTGCCGTTCCAATGTAGGGGCCATGGGTTCTGTCTCTGGTCAGGGAACTAAGACCCGCATGCTTTCCAAGGTAACCAAAAATAAAAATAGACATTTCCAGATGCTGGAATTCTAAAATCTAGCATTAAAATATTTTTTAAAATTACATTTCCAAGCATATCTGACCCCCTTTTGCCTCCTCCAAAACCTCGGGGCACTTGTGGTCCTGGTCTCCCTCTCAGGCAGAGAAGCTGAAGTGACCACGTGGAGAGCACGCTAATCCCAGCCAGAGTCAAGGCTGTGGAGGCTTAGTGGAGATTTGTCCGATAATTTGAAGTTTCCTGAGGACTGACTTCAGCTCCTCAGGACCCCAGTGAATGCTCCCTAAAAACAACTTTAAGTGTAATCCCACAGAATTGAAGTGAAGTGATTAACAGAGGTGTTCTGAGCTGCTGATGCTGGCGGACACGTGAATGTGTAAGAGTATTTCCTAAGAAGCGTCACCACTGCTTACGTGGCCAGCCGTGCATGCGGCATGTCAAAACCAACCCCAGAGGCCAATGGCATTGATCTCTCAGCATCAGGACCCAGGGGACCCTTCTGAGGCCCAAATCTGGAACGAAAAACAAGTCCAAATTGATACGATTTTTCCTCCTAGACATCCAATCCTTCCTTTTTATGCTAAATCCGACTCTGGCACGTTCTTAAGAGAATGAGGATTCTGTGATCTAAGGAACACTGGGAATCAGACCTCAGGACTAAAAAGAGCTAGAGCGTTGCTGCCAAGGGGTGGAGACACCACTGGGTGAAAACAGACCAAGTACTATTTGGGGTTGTCTTTACCTGTGTAAGAGAAAGCATGGCATTTTCCATCTCAACTGTAAGGTTGCAAATGTTCGCAGGGATGTAGAGAAAGGGAACCTTCATTTACTGTTGGTGGGAATGTAAATTGGTGCAGCCACCTTTGAAACCTGCAGTATGGAGGTTTCTCAGAATAACCGAAAATTCAACTACCGTATGGTCCAGCAGTTCCACTCCTGGGTACGTATCTGAAAAAGACCAAAAACACTAATTCAAAGAAAGAAGCCCATCCCAGTGTTGTTTACAATAGCCTTGTTTACAATTGCCAATATGTGGAAGCAACCAAAGTGTCCATCAGCAGATGAATGGGTAAAGCAGGTGTGCTACATAACACTATGTTATATAGTTTATAGCCATGCTTTCTCTTACGCAGGTAAAGACAACCCCAAATAGTACTTGGTCTGTTTTCACCCAGTGGTGTCTCCACCCCTTGGCAGCAATGCTCTAGCTCTTTTTAGTCCTGAGGTCTGATTCCCAGTGTTCCTTAGATCACAGAATCCTCATTCTTTTAAGGATGTGCCAGAGTCAGATTTAGCATAAAAAGGAGGGATTGGATGTCTAGGAGGAAAAATCATATCAATTTGGACTTGTTTTTTGTTCCAGATTTGGGCCTCAGAAGGGTCCCCTGGGTCTTGCAATAAACAATGGAATATTGAAGTTAAGTGAAGTTGCTCAGTCGTGTCCGACTCTTTGCGACACCATGGACTGTAGCATACTACACTCCTCCATCCGTGAGATTTTCCAGGCAAGAGTACTGGAGTGGGTTGCCATTTCCTTCTCCAGAGGATCTTCCTGACCTAGGGATCGAACCCAGGTCTCCCACACTGTAGGCAGACGCTTTACCATCTGAGCCACCAGGGAAGTCCCAATGGAATATTCAGTTCAGTCGCTCAGTCGTGTCTGACTCTTTGCAACCCCATGAATCGCAGCACGCCAGGCCTCCCTGTCCATCACCAACTCCCGGAGTTCACTCAGACTCACGTCCATCAAGTCAGCGATGCCATCCAGCCATCTCATCCTCTGTCGTCCCCTTCTCCTCCTGCCCCTAATCCCTCCCAGCATCAGAGTCTTTTCCAATGAGTCAACACTTCGCATGAGGTGGCCAAAGTATCCTGCATACAGATTTCTCAAGAGGAAGGTCAGGTGGTCTGGTATTCCCATCTCTTTCAAAAGATATAAGCATCTGAATGCAGAGTTCCAGAGAATAGCAAGAAGAGATAAGAAAGCCTTCTTCAGCGATCAATGGAAAGAAATAGAGGAAAACAACAGAATGGGAAAGACTAGAGATCTCTTCAAGAAAATTAGAGATATCAAGGGAACATTTCATGCAAAGATGGCCTCGATAAAGGACAGAAATGGTATGGACCTAACAGAGCAGAAGATATTAAGAAGAAGTGGCAAGAATACACAGAACAACTGTCCAAAAAAGATCTTCATGACCCAGATAATCATGATGGTGTGATCACTCACCTAGAGCCAGACATCCTGGAATGTGAAGTCAAGTGGGCCTTGGAAAGCATAGCTACGAACAAAGCTAGTGGAGGTGATGGAATTCCAGTTGAGCTGTTTCAAATCCTGAAAAATGATGCTGTGAAAGTGCTGCACTCAATATGCCAACAAATTTGGAAAACTCAGCAGGGGCCACAGGACTGGAAAAGGTCCGTTTTCATTCCAATCCCAAAGAAAGGCAATGCCAAAGAATGCTCAAACTACCGCACAATTGCACTCATCTCACATGCTAGTAAATAATGCTCAAAATTCTCCAAGCCAGGCTTCAGCAGTACGTGAACTGTGAACTTCCTGATGTTCAAGCTGGTTTTAGAAAAGGCAAAGGAACCAGAGATCAAATTGCCAACATCCACTGGATCATGGAAAAATGGAATATTACTCATCTATAAAAAGAATGATATTTTCCCATTTGCAACAAAATGGATGAACTTAGTATCATGCTAAGTGAAATAAGTCAGACATAAATGCTATATGATATCACTTTGATGTGGAATCTAAAAAATACAAAAACTAGTGACTATAACAAAAATGAAGAGGCTCACAGATATAGAGGACAAAATAGTTGTTGCCGGTATGGAGAGAGAAGGGGGAAAGGGCAGTTAGGGGTAAGAGAGTAAGAGATACAAACTATTAGGTATAAAATAATTTACAAGAATATATCATACAATGCAAGGAATAAAGCCAGAATTTTATAATAACTCTAAATGGAGCATGTGAAGTGAAGTTAGAGTTGCTCAGTTGTGTCCAACTCTTTCTGACCCCATGAACTATACAGTCCATGGAATTCTCCTGGCCAGAATACTGAAGGGGGTTGCTGTTCCCTTCCCCCGTGGATCTTCTCAACCCAGGAGCTGAACCAGGGTCTCCTCCATTGTAGGTGGATTCTTTACCAACTGAGCTTCCAGGGAACCTCATAAATGGAGCAAGACAATTTTTAAATGTTTTGTGTTATAAATGGAGCATAACATTTAAAAATTGTGAATCACTGTATGTACACTTATATAATTTGGAAAGTAACTATACTTCAATAAAAATAAATAGTAGGCTTACATTATTTGAGATTCAAATCTTGATTTTTTTTCCAAGAAGACATGAGATTTAGTAATATATATATATGATGCTTAGTAGGAAAAAAAAAAAAAAAAGGTATGGTGCAAAATGAGGCACTGAGAATATAAGGAGGCCAAGACATGGAGAAAGAAGGATTTCAGTTCAGAAAACTTTCATATTAGTCCTGGATGTTTGATCTTAGCCAAGAATGTTATCTGTCTGAGTGTCCATATACTTAATCTGTAAAAAGGAGTTAAAAAAGTACCCGTTTTATAAAATTATTAGTAGGATTAAATTGCAAGGTGATGATGAAAATCTTTGTTTTCTGTGTTTTTTTTAAAGTATTTATTTATTTGTCTGCATTGGGTCTTAGTTGTGGCATGCAGGATTTTTGTTGCGGCAGGCAGGCACGTTGGTTTAGTTGCCCTTCAGCATGTGGGATCTTAGTTCTCCAGTCAGGGGTGGAACCCAAGTCCTCTGCATTGGAAGACAGATTCTTAACCACTGAACTACCAGGGAGGTCCCTGAAATTCTTTGTAAATTTATTTCTCCCTATCCTTTTCTCTCTAAAATAAGAGTACACAAAGAAAGCCTTAAGATGTCAACCAATATCCTTTCCTCTGAAAGTGAAAGTCGCTCAGTTGTGTCCAGTTCTTTGTGACCGCATGGACTATACAGTCCGTGGAATTCTCCAGGCCAGAATACTGGATTGGGTAGCCATTCTCTTCTCAAGGGGATCTTCCCAACACAGGGATCTAAGCCAGGTCTCCTGCATTGCGGGTGGATTCTTTACTAGCTGAACCACTGAGTCTGATGAAACCTCAGCTCAAGAATTCTATTTAAGTGTGAATTTTTGCAGGGACTAATACCATGTATCTTCCTACTTTTCCCATTTCAACTTCGTGTTTATGGTGGTGTCCTAAGACCACTCCTTGGGATGAGCTCTCTGCATCCACTTTATTTCTCTAAAAGGACCTCTCTATCCTAGACTCAGCTGAGCTTATCTCTCTGCTGTCCTTTAGCACCCATTGAAAGGTTGCTCAGCATACATATACCTCTCACAAAGTGTGTTAGCTTTATCTAGCCGCTGTAACAAATTACCCTAAATTCAGTGGCTTGAAACAAAGCCCATTTACCATCTCACAGTTTTGTAGGTCAAAAGTCTGGATGAGCTCAGCTGCTTTCTCTGAGCCAACAGAGCCAACATTAAGTTGTGTTACTTAATGGAGACTCTAGAGGAGAATCTATTTTCAAACTCATTCAGGTTATTAGAACAATTCAGTCTCGTGTGGTTGTAGGACTATGGACCCTATTTCCTTGCTGACTGCTGCCCAAAGGTCATGCTTAGCATTCTTAGCTTCAAGAGATCATCTGCTTGCTGTGTGGCTTCCTTCAAAGCCAGCAATGCTGGGTTGAATCCTTCTCACTCTTCAAATCTCTCTGCCTCATCTCCTCTTTGCTTTCCTTTTCTGACACACCTCTCTGATTCCAGCCAAAGTTTCTATAATTTTAAGGACTCAAATGATTAGGTTGGTCCAACCCAATAAACCAGAATCATCTCCTTATTTTAAGGCCTTTAGTTTTAATCATATCTTCAAAACTCCTTTCTATCTATGACTAGATTAGTGTTTGAAATTTGGGAGGAGAGTATCTTTTGGAAGTAACACAGAGAAACCACACAGAGATTTCCATGGTCATCCTCATCCAAGTTTTAGAGAACTGAGCAGTTTCTCACTGGTCATTGGCTTTCTGTTTCCTGAAACAGAAGACCTAAAATCAACCTGTTCTGCCCTTTTCTTAACCAATGCAAACCAGGAAGATGTCTCTTTCATCTTGGAATGAAGAGATAGTAAAAAGGTAACCTGTTTTTTAAACCCTTGCTTTGTCATATACTACCTGGAGTTCCAAACCCATCCACAGACCCTTTGCTTCATCTGAAAAATGGGACTCAACAAAACTAGTTATCTCTCAGGGCTTCCATGAAGATTAAGGTGAAGCTAGGAGAAGGCAATGGCACCCCACTCCAGTGGGGTTGCTAAGAGTCGGACACGACTGAGTGATTTCACTTTCACTTCTCACTTTCATGCATTGGAGAAGGAAATGGCAACCCACTCCAGTATTCTTGCCTGGAGAATCCCAGGGATGGGGGAGCCTGGTGGGCTGCCGTCTATGGGGTCGCACAGAGTCAGACATGACTGAAACGACTTAGCAGCAGCAGCAGCAGTGATATAAAAGCACTTGATATAATATTGAGCTATTTGTAAATGACAATGTTTATCATTACACCTGTTTAGAATAACTTGATATAAACAGCACAGAGTACATAGAAACATATTAGTGTGATAATAACTGTACAGAGTATTAATCATTTAAATTTCTACCTGCTCATAAACATACTTACACACATGCTTACAAAATTGTATGGACACAACAGTGCCTAACGTGAAATCTTTTTAAATGTTTACTATAATTTTATTATTTTTTAAATATTTTATTTATTTATTTATTTGGCTCACTCAGTCTTAGTTGCATCATGAGGGATCTTAAGTTGCAGTGTACAAACTCTTAGTTGGGGCCTACGAGATCTATTCCCTCACCAGAGGTTGAATCCAGACTCCCTGCCTTGGGAGCATGGCGTCTGAGCCAGTGGACCACCAGGGAAGTCCCCTATTCTGAAATCTTGACACTCGGGTTATTTGTGATCAGTCGTGGAACAGGAAAAAAGTAATTTGACATTCAAAATATATGTTCAGATTCTTGACATTCAAATATATGTTGCCTATAATATAACATATACAGTACTGGGAAAACTTACATTCTGCAAAATTATGTACTAAAATAGTAAGACAGTGAAACACACAAGAGTGAAGTAAGCCACTTAGTATCTATGTAACATTTTAACTAGAGTACTGACAGAAGAATGAAGAAAGCTTTTAACCAAAATATAAGCTAAGCCAGCATGCTAAATTGCTAATGCATAAGGAAATATTACTGTTAAATATAAGATCCAAAAAAATGAATATAATGATATAAAAAGTATTTTAAGTGATGGTAGAGGCTGCTAGGTTTGGAGACAAGAACCAACATGTAACTATATAATAAGAGGCAACTATATAATAAGATGTAATTATATAATAAGACATAACTATATATAAGGCATAAATATATAATAAGAACTTCTGAGATAGAGTATGTGGCCAGTACAAGATGACGCTCAGGTTTATATATCCATTATCTATTGTAAAACAAACCCCAAATGTAGTGGCTTAACAACAATTTGTAATTTGCAGGAAATCTGCAGGTCCACTGAGTGGTTTTACAGATCTGAGCCAGGCTTGGTTGATCTCAGTTGGACTCACTGGTGCATCTTAATCAGTTAGCAGGTCATCAACAGTCTGGCTGATTTAAGGAGACGTCAAATGAGATAGCGACTTAGCAGCAGCAGCAGCAAATGAGATAACTCTTCTCTGCTTCAAGTGATTTTTTGTTCTTCAGTAGGTTAGTCAAGGCTCACTCACATATTAGTCACATTGTTTTAAGAGAACAAATGGAATTATGCAAGATCCCTTGAGGCCTAGCCTTGGAAATGGCTACGGTTACTTCTGCTACCACTGACTGGCTAAAGCAAGCTAAAAAGCCATTCCAGGTTCAAGGGGCATGGAAACAGACTTCTGCTCATGCTGGAGGGAGCGCCGAAATATAAAACTGACATTGCAAAGATTTGGATACAGCATGACGGGTGATGGAGAATTGGGTTCAGTTTTTAAAAATATTTATTTGTGTGGCTGGTGGGGTCTTAGGTGCAGCGCGGGGAATCTTTCTCTGTGGTGCATGAACTCTAGTTGTGGTGCAGGGGCTCAGGAGCTGCAGCTGCACAGGCTTACTTGCTCCACAGCGTGTGGGACCCCAGTTCTGTGACCAGTGACCGAACCCATGTCCCCTGCACTGCAAGGTGGGTTCTTGACCACTGGACTACCAAGGAAGTCCCTGGGTTCATTTCTTGCAACCCATAAATCAACAGGTCAACAGGCCTGGGATGTATAACAATATTATATTCCTTTATCTGGATTCTTCTGTGGTCGCTAGGTGGTATGAAACACTAATGAACTAGAAAAAATATATATATATCACATATGATAAAGCGTTACCTCTATGTTTTGTTGGCAGTATTCCTTTATTTATAATTACATATGGGCTAATTCAGATTATAAAAACATACGTTGTAGCAGAACAGACCACCAAGATTTGTAAATGATTTGTTTTACTAAACACATTTCAAGGAAGTTTCAAGGTCATTCGCACAGTTAAGAACCATCTCTCTTACTTGCATTCCACTACATTTCCTTGACTTGGGAACAGACACATGAAGTTTACAGCCTGAGCAGAGATTCCCAACCTCAACACGGTTGAGGTTGATGTGTTAATGTTTTGGGCCAGATAACTTTGTTGTGTGGAATTGTTCTGTGTGTTACAGGATGTTTAGCAGCATCTGCCCACTAGCATGCTTCCCAGGTTGATAGTGAAAGTGAAAGTTGCTCCGCCGTGTCCGACTCTTTGTGACCCCATGGACTATACAGTCCATGGAATTCTCTGGGGAAGAATCCTGGAGTGGGTAGATGTTACTTTCTCCAGGGGATCTTCCCAATCCAGGAATCAAACCTGGGTCTCCCACACTGCAGGCAGATTCTTTACCAGCTGAGCCACAAGGGAAGCCCATTCTTCCCAGGTTAAGAAAACCAAAAATACCCCCAGACACTGCCAAATGTCTCCTGGGATGGGTAGGAGAGGTGGGGGTACGGTGGGACCACAACCACCACTCCCCATTGAAACCCACTGGACTAATCAGGAAATGTACATAACCCACAGCCTATTGTAACTACATCACAACTATGCATTAGTTTCTGGAAATGTGTCCTCAGGTAAATACCATCCATTAATATGTTACAGTAATGAAAAATTGAGGATCACCTGCTTGGGAAAAGCGTGACTGTTTTTAGAGGAGAATATTGGTTCTCTCTGGATATTACTTTACACAGGGAGGGAGCACAGTCACACCCCTGGCCTTTCCAAGCTCTCTTATTTTTTCTAGGGTTTTTTAAAAAGATTAATTAATTTATTTTTGGCAGCATTGAGTCTTAGCTGTGGCACATGGGCTCTTTCATTGCTCTTCATTTCAGCACGCTGGCTTTTCTCTAATTATGGTCCTTTAGAGCTTGAGTTGGACTGTGAAGAAAGCTGAGCACTGAAGAATTGATACTTTTGAACTGTGGTGTTGGAGAAGACTCTTGAGAGTCCCTTGGACTGCAAGGAGATCCAACCAGTCCATTCTGAAGGAGATCAGCCCTGGGATTTCTTTGGAAGGAATGATGCTGAAGCTGAAACTCCAGTACTTTGGCCACCTTATGCAAAGAGTTGACTCATTGGAAAAGACTCTGATGCTGGGAGGGATTGGGGGCAGGAGGAGAAGGGGACGACAGAGGATGAGATGGCTGGATGGCATCACGGACTCGATGGACGCGAGTCTGAGTGAACTCCGGGAGTTGGTGATGGACAGGGAGGCCTGGCGTGCTGCGATTCATGGGGTTGCAAAGAGTCAGACATGACTGAGCAACTAAACTGAACTGAACTGAGAGCTTTGGAGCAGGCAGGCTCAGTAGCTGCAGGGTGCGGGCTTTGTTGCCCCACAACCTGTGGGATCTAAGCTCCCTGACCAGGATCGAACCCATGTGCCCTGCATTGGAAGTTGGATTCTTAACCACTGCACCACCAGGGAAGTCCCTCCTCTCACTCTTAAGTGATTACTGAGTTTGGAAGAGGAATCCCTCACGTGTTCCCAGTTCCTGTCCATTGTCTTTACTCTTGAGAGCAAACTGCTCACTCTGCTGCTCTGCCCTTGCAGGAGTTAGGGGTTTGAGCAGCAGGCCTTATAGCCTCCAGGCAATAGAATAGATAGAGGATGAATGTTAATACAAGAAGGGTTGTAATCTAGTGCATTGGTCAAGATAATTGGTAAATAGTGAAATTTGGTTCAGGGTAAAATACTTATAAGGTGACTGAGCATTTCAATTCAGTCAAGACACATGACTTTAGTGGCCTCAAGCAAACAAGGCAGCTGGCTTTTACAGTTGTTTGGTTAACTTTTACCAGTTTTAACCAGGGAAGATGGCATTAAGCCTTAAGCGATTACATGTAAGATTTTGTCTATTATGGGATGTAACAGCTTAAGGCATCTTTGTCCCCAGGCAAGTGGCTTATTTTTTTTTTATAGAAACAACTGAATGTGCTACATCTGAAGGAAAAAGCATTGACCTGCTTATTTTAAGCAAAAGTAAATGGTCAGCACAAATGAGAGTTGCAGGCTTCAGCAAAGAATTGTGCCTCTTCTCTTAGGAAGTGTATAGACTTCAGTCCCAGAAAAGGTACAGGGACAGGTCCTCAAGGAAGATTTGGGGCCTCAGGTCCAGCAAAGATGGAGGTGGTCCTGAGTCCACCAGAGAGACAGCAGTTATAGCACCAGGATTAGCAGAGATACAGGCTACAGGGACCACTATGGGTCAGAGCTGGTCAATTTCATATGAAAGCAAATCCTTTCTTCTCGAGAAGGAGGTTCCTTTAGGCCTGAGCAGTTTCATACCGTGAGGCCACAATGGGCCAAGCATGAAAATATTTGCATATAGCAGGGTATTGATTCTTTGTCATTAGAATCATACTCTGATGATTCTAATACTCATACTCATCTCAAAACCCCAGAGACAACCCATACTCATCTCAGAACCACGGAGACAGAAACATCGGGCTCAAATGGGAAATAGCAAGGAACAATTTCCCAGTGCATCAGATAGAAAAGAAAGGTACCTTCTAAGTGACAGGGGCTGCCAGGAATATATTTTTCTAAATATGCAGAGGAACAGCAATGCCTCAAATGCCACATGTAAGAGTGCTTTTTGCCCCTATCATCTAGTAAATTAAAAATACCAAAAGTAACCTCCTGGGACTTCCCTGGTGGGCCAGTGGTTAAGAATCCACCTTCCAATGCAGAGGTTGAAGGTTCAATCCCTAGTCAGGGAACTAAGATCCCACATGTCATGGGGCAGCTAAGCCAGCACACTGGAAATAGAGAACAGCCCATGTACTGCAATAAAGGCCCAGTGCAGCCAAAAAAATTTTTTAATAAAAAGAAATAAAAATAAAAAGAGTAACCTCCCACTTAAGCTTTTAAGACATGGGTCATAGATTTTGAACAAGATACCAGAGACTGGCGTTCTCTCTCGAGTGAAAGAAAAAAAATTTTGCACCATCTTTCCTCCAACATATAGATCCTACAAAGTCCATGCAGTCACCCTTGGCAACATTACATTCATAATTCTGTCTGGGATGACTCCTCTAGAGGCTGGAATTGGATCATTTTCAGAATTTCTTGGATTTGGATCAGGGCTGTGATGATCATATGTCTTACTAACTCTGAATTTCTGAAAAGGGATGCTCTTAAGACATTGTATTGAACAGGTGATGATGGGCCCACAGCTATTCCAATGAAAGGCCGTTTGGGCTTCACTACTGAAGGAATCTTAACTCCAGCAGGCACAGATCATTCCTCTGACTGAGATTAACCTGAATATCATATTAATTTAGGCAATGATTAAGGCCAGAGAATTTTCTTTCCAAATTTAATTCTTTAGAATTTTAACATCTTTGAGCTTTCACCTGCTAAGAGGTTGGAGCTTCAAAATTTATTTTTTACCCTGAATTGAGAAAAATATTTATCCAAATTTGTGGCACTTCATTTTTGGCATTTTATTGTTAGAGTATTATAATATGGCTACGTGATCTCTTTGAAGAACCGATTGAGTATGCTGGACAAAATAGCTGGATAATTTGGAGTGGGAAATAATGACCTTGAAATGAAGTTAATATGTTGTTTGGATCAATTTCAGAACCTTCTAGGGGCATATATGCAATGTCCACTGCAGTTTTAGGAGTACATTCAAAGAATTGCTGCTACTGCTGCTGCTAAGTCGCTTCAGTCGTGTCCGACTCTCTGCGACCCCATAGATAGTAGCCCACCAGGCTTCACCGTCCCTGGGATTCTCCAGGCAAGAACACTGGAGTGGGTTGCCATTTCCTTCTCCAATGCATGAAAGTGAAAAGTGAAAGTGAAGTCGCTCAGTCGTGTCCAACTCTTCGCAACCCCATGGACTGCAGCCTACCAGGCTCCTCCATCCATGGGATTTTCCAGGCAAGAGTACTGGAGTGGGGTGCCATTGCCTTCTCCTTCAAAGAATTAGTGGTTGATAATTTGAAAATATCCTCATAATATTGGGAAGGAGACTGTCATAAGAGATGGCAGATGTGCATGCGTTAGGGAGATAGTTATACCACAGGTTGGTCGGAAGTTAATTATAAAGTCTGATGTGTTAAAAGAAAAAAAGTTGGGGAATGTGGGGGTGGAGAGGAATGCATCTTCTCTGGTTCCGATGTTTCCCACCAAGAGGAGGAAGCTTTGTCACAGAAACACCACTGCATCCCTCCTCCTTCTCAGGCAACCCTCCGCACAGAGGAGGAGGAGGATCCACTTTATTGGAAAACTTGGGAAGAGCAAAATGAGTGAGCTTGACTCAGCGTCTGCCTTTCTTTTGAGGGATGATCTTGTCTGCAGATATCATGCACTCACGATTGCTCTTAGTCTCTATACAAGCCTAACAGGAAAAGCCCTGCTAGTGTTGGTGGGGAGGAAAGTGGATGGGATGCCACCCTTAGGGATCCGGCAGTACTTCTTGCAGGATGGGCACCACTGGTGACTCTGAGGTTCTTTACTGGAAACCAGTTGCTTGTAAATATAAGCCATATTTCCCAGGGTATTCTTCTTCAGTATTAACGATGATGTTTTGGTCACTCACTTAGGGCTTTCCTGGTGGTTCAGTGGTAAAGAATCTGCCTGCCAATGCAGGAGAGGCAAGAGATGCGGGTTCAATCGCTGGGCCAGGAAGATCCCCTGGAGAAGGAAATGGCAGCCCACTCCAGTATTCTTGCCTGGAGAATCACATGGACAGAGGAGCCTGGTGGGCTTACAGTTCATGGGGTCACCAAATAGTCGTACACGACTGAGCAGCTAAAACAACAATAGCATTTACCTTAATTAGCATTATTTTGGAACAGTTCAGAACTCAGAAAAATAAAGAGAGGCACAATTTATTGTACCTTCTCAATTTCCCAAAAACTGATAATGGTTTTTTTCTTGTTATGTGTATGGCTTGTCTTTTTTTATGTTATTAATTTGGTTCCCAGATCCTTACTATTTTAGCCTTCCATTCCTCACCATTCAGGGTGTAATGAATGGTATCCATATCCATATCCAGTATCCATATCCCTTTCTTCCTTTCAGTCACTCACTGGTAAAGTTTTTCTTTTTTTTTTTTTAACTTTATTTTACTTTACAATACTGTATTGGTTTTGCCATACATTGACACGAATCCGCCACAGGTGTACATGAGTTCCCAATCCTGAACCCCACTCCCACCTCCCTCTCCATATCATCTCTCTGGATCGTCCCCGTGCACCAGCCCCAAGCATCCTGTATCCTGCATCGAACATAGACTGGCGATTCATTTCTTACTCACTGGTAAAGTTTGGCTGGGTGAATGGTATCTAGATAACAGCTACACTTCCCAGTCTCCTGTCCTTTGAGTTGTTGACTGTGAGTAAGGTATGGTAATACGATCAAAGGGATGTGAGCAGAGGTAACATGGACACTTACGAGGCATGTGTCATAGGAAAGAAGCTTTTTGTACTAAACATCTTTTTCATAGACTCAGACATTGAAAGGTGGTGGGCCACCTTCAACCGTGACGCATAGCCATAACGCATCCCAGCAGTTTGGCTCAAAGCTGTAGTACACAAAGAGATAAGAAGTTTGCATCATAACACAATTCAAAGCACTGCTTTCTTCACCAAGAAAATCTGGCTAAGAAAATAAAAATTATCTGGACAAAGCCATGTGTTTAGTCATATAGTTGTTTGGCATAATGGTTCAAGCTTCTTATCCCATTGCAGACCAAGGAGCTGATGGACCATATTTGAGTAGAATTTCCCAAGAGGATGGCATAGCAATGTAGCTGAAGAAATCTGGTTCCTAGAAGAGCATGCATAGAGGAGGCATCCTATTCCCAGGGGATACAGCTGGGACCTTTTCATGGGAGAGTTTTTTTTAAAAATCCCTTTTATTTAAGCTTATGTTGTTTTGTGTGTTAGCCACTCAATCATGTCCGACTCTTTGCAACCCCATGATTGGTCTCCATTAAGACAGCTGAACTAATCCTAACCAATGCCTCTGTCAGCTACCCTCCTCCCATTAGTCTTGCGCTTTGCACTTCATCTCTAGGCAGATCCTTAAACCTAGCCCTGTTTCATCAATGTCCTATGGAAATATATGGAACACGTCTTTTGACTCCCTCTTTACTTTTTTTCCTATCAACTTTGACATGAGTATTTGGGTAAAGAAGGAGAAGAAATAAAAGTTGACTCAGATCACAATAACAATACAAAAATTGTGGGGACTTCCCTGGTGGTCCAGTGGATAGGAATTCAGCTTGCAATGCAGGGGATGGTGGTTCGATTCCTGTTCAGGGAACTAAGATCCTATGTGCCACCAAGCAGCTAAGGCTGTGTGCCACAGCTAATGAAGCCCGTGCACTCTGAAGCCTCCACACCACAACTAGAGGGTCCGGGGTCTGCAACAAAAGATCGCATATGACACGGCGAATATCCTTTGTATCTCAAATAAGACCCAAGTAAATGAATACATATTTTTTAAAAATACAGAAATTATGATGCAGAGGACTTTTCCTACTTGCTGTTACTCAATTGCAACAGAAAGTCCTCATCTCACATGACCATCATTATTCTTTGGTGTAACTGGTCACTCCCTCTCTAAGACAAATACATATACAAAGATACACACACGTTGTATCATATACAAAAGGTATCTTAAATATCTAAGCTAAGCATTTGTTAAAATAGAAATTATCACTATGAAATCAGCAGTACAAAGTTGATTGTTTAAATGCTGCGTGGTACTCAGCTCTGATATTATCTAAGCAAGGCCTGGAGGAAGACGTCTAGGGCCTTGAGAACAAATGATTTCATATGGTCCTTTATTTATGAATTTATTATTATTATTAAATCATAAAAATTTTAGACAACCAAGTGTTAGTCACTCAGTGTCCACTCTTTGCAACCCCATGGACTCCTCTGTCTGTGGGATTCTCCAGGCAAGAGCATTGGAATGGATTGCCATGCTCTCCTCCAGGGGATATTCCTGACCCAGGGATCCAACCTGGGTATCCTACATTGGCAGGCAGATTCTTTACCATCTGAGCCACCGGGGAAGCCCGAAGAAGGCAAGTCAAAATAATTCAACCTACAGAGCAAGTAGCTTTAGAGTCTCAGAGAAACATATCTGTGCTGGAAAATTTTCTTTATCCAAAGCAGGCCAAAAATCTAGTGCAGAGCAGATGAATTTCTAACACATTTGACATTCCATGTTTAGTTTTCTATTTCTTTACCATAAGTTAGTATAGTCCAACATAAAGGAGTCTGCCTTTAGTTTTGGCAATTTCATTTTTGTTCCTGTAATGACACTCCAGTGGAGTCTGGAGACGCCAAGCTCAGGTGCAGCCTGACCAGAGAATCACCCACACACTCCCAGCCATAGCTGGCTCCCTAAGGGCGCTCCTAGTGGTGGGGAGAGCAAGCTTCGGCAAATGGATAGTGAGTGTGTTCAGAATCTGTGCCTGGGAAAGACCACAAGAAGCATTTAGCAACATCCTTATGAAAGTCAGCTGGAGACTGTGGCCACCCAGCCTGATGTGTCACAGGATTATACAATGGATATGCGTACTATCACTAATCATCAGGGAAATGCAAATCAAAGCCACAGTGCAGTGACACTCACACTTGGTAGAATAGCTGTTATCGAAAAGACAAGAGACAGCAAGTGTTGCTAAGGATGTGGAGAAAAGGGAGCCTTCTATACTGTTGGTGGGAATGTAGATTTGTGCAGCCCACTACTGAAAACAGTAAGGCGGTTCCTCAAAAAATTAAAACGAGAACTGCCATTCCATCCAGTAGTCTCACTTCTGGGTGTATATTTAAGGGAAATATTTAAGGGATCTCTTTGAGATCTTGATTCTCAAAGAGATATCTCTACTCAGGTTCACTGCAGCATCAATTCACAATAGCCCAGATACAGAAATAAACTAAGTGCCCAAGAACCAGTGGATAGGGAGGATGCGGTGTATATACACAACGGAGTACTCGGCCATAAGAAGAAGGAAATCCATGTTTCATGACAACATGCATGACACTATATTGCTATGGGAAAGACGTCAGGCAGAGAAAGAAAAATCCATGTGGTATCCGTTATAGGTGGAATCTAAGAAAAGCCAAACTTGCAGAGAGAGCAGAATAATGGTTGCCGGAGGCTGAGGAAGAGAGAAATGGGGACATGTGGGTCAAAGGGTCCAAACTTCCAGTTAAAAGATAAGTCCTGGGGATCTGATGCACACATGGTAACCATGGTTACCAGCACTGTATTATATAACTGACATTTGCTAAGGGAGTGGATCTTAGCCGTTCTTACCACACACACACAAGGGTAATTACGTGAGGTGCTGGAGGTGTTAACCCCCTTGTGGTAGTCATTTCGCAATAGATAAGTGTATCAAATCATCACAATGTACACCTTGAATGTATGCAACCTTCCTGTCAATTATATCTCAGTAAAGCTGGAACAAAAAAAAGAGACTCAAAATGAGAAGACTGAGAGGAAGCGGCAGCGGAAATCGGCTCTCAGAGACCACAGCTGAACAGAGCTGGACTAGAGAAAAGCCAGTATGGCATTCCACTTGGAAGCATGGCTTAAGGAGACACCAAAAATCACAATAATCTTGAGGAGTAACATTTCAATAGAATACTTTAAAAATTAAAATGCAAATATAAAAATTGCACAATGAACAAAATATCAAAACATTTTTTAATTTTTAAAAGATTTTTCTTGATAAGCATTAAAAAAATCTTTATTGAATTTGTTACATTACTTGTTCTATGTTTTGGTTTTTTGGTTGAGAGGCTATGGGATCTTAACCTCCCAACCTAGGATCAAGCGTGCACCCCTGCATTGGAAGGCAAGTTCTTAACCACTGGACTGCCAGGGAAGTCCCAACATCAAAATTTTAAATAAAAACAGGTTCCAACCCTATACTTGTACTGCCATACCTCATTTGCCACATCCTAGCCCTCATTCTACTAGATTTTGTCTTTATTTAAAATTCTGACATTTTTGTTCACAATAGAATTTTTTGTATTAACTTTGATTGTTAAAAACATTGCATTGAAATTTTAGTTATCCTGATTACTGAATTTATTGGTGCCCTTTCACATTTTACACCTGTAGGTAGTACCTCGTTTACTCCACCTAGGTCCCAGTCCCAAACCAAATTCCTTCCGTAGTCAGAACATAAACTTGCCCTGCTATTTCAGAAAAGTCATTTCTTGTTATTTATTTAATTCCATAAAATAGAACATTCCGACTTGATGATTTCCAACAGAGCATCTAGCTCTGACATTCTCCAGGTGGTCTGGGCGGGCACTCGGAGAAGGAACCTTAGAGAGCTGGGGAATTATATGTAGATGCTTGTATCATCAAGCTGAGCCTTGCTGGGGAAGTGGAGCTGATGGGTGAAGAGGGAGAGTTGAAAGCTGACAGCTGATTCCAGGTGCCACCACTGAGCTCCATACATTTAGGGCTTTGATTTTCCTCTGCTTGCTAGAAACTGAGACAAACATTTAAGCAACGCTGGCGTGAGATGGCAAAGGACAGGATGAGCCCCTGAGCAGCAGTTAAATGTCACTCTCGAGCCCTGGTATTTGAAACACAAATGGAGCACCCAAGTGTAGGAAGTCACAACGACTCTCTGGCGGGTGCTAAAAAGGCTCGTTTTACATCTAGGGCCACCTTCCAAGGGGGCAGGCCTCAGCACTGCACAAAGTCCTTCCATCATTTCTCACTCCAGTGATGACTCCTGCCTGGTTATTGGTTTGGTTTTTCAGTTGACTAGATTTCAAGCTATTGAAAAGCAATCAGAGTGCGAGGACTAGGTCTCAGAGCTGAGCTGGAGTGAATTTAATTGGCTGTGAGATGCTCCAGCTGAGAAGGGAGGCAGGCGGGGTAGTTCCAGAATGCCGACCTGCTGATGGAGCTGTAATGAGGCAGGAAGAACATGGCTTCAAGGGTGCTTCCAAATGGGGTTCTTTTGTTGAAATGAAGTCAGGAAAAGCAGGAGAGAGCCCTTCAAATTGTGTTTTCACGCTTGAAAATGACAACGGCTACCACTAATATGTGTCTGTGAATTGGAGGGAACCTGGACAAATGTGCAGCTCAGAATATGTGGGAAAGTGACCCCCATGCTTAACACACCTATTCAGTTTTTCTATCTTGTCGTTTCCACTCTTGCCTGTAGGACGAGGTAATATGAACAAAATGTGTTTTTGTCCGTAAAGGAATTGAAAGCTAGTGGCTTCTTCTTGTTTCAGATCTATAGACACGGAATGAAAGGCAAGCAATATTTGAGCAAAGCAAAGGCATAACCATGTTCTAGTGTGTGGAGGGGGTGCTTCCCAGGTGGCGCTAGTGGTAAAGAACCTGCTTGCCAATACAGGGGACATAAGAGGTACGGGTTCAGTCCCTGGGCCAGGAAGATCCCCTGGAGAAGGAAATGGCAACCCACTCCAGTATTCTTGCCTGGAGAGTGCCATGGACAGAGGAACCTGGTGGGCCACAGTCCATGGGATTGCAAAGAGTCAGACACTACTGAGCAACTGACACGTTCACTTTTCACTTCTAAACTGAGTCAGAGGTCAAAATAAACCTGATAATAAAAAGGACAAAGAAATACCAAGGAAAGAAAATGTAGGGAGCATTCAGTATCCCTCTCATGTATTATCAACAATGACAAACAATACAAAAATGTGCTTAGATAGAGAAATAGGAAAATTAATCCATAATCAAGCAAGAAAATAAGTCAATAGACACAGATACCAAGATAATCCAGTTATTAGAATTAGCATAAAAAACCTTTAAAAGAAGCTAATGCAAAATATGCTCATGGACCTAAAGATGATTATATTGAGAGAACATGTGGAGAAGCTAAACAGCAAAAATAGAAATAACCCCTAAAGAAATAATCAAATAGAAATTTTAGAACTGAAAAACCATAATCTGGATGTAGAAATTTATGGTGGTTTAGTTGCTAATCTGTGTCCTACTCTTTGTGACTGCGTGGACTACAGCCCACCAGTCTCCTGTGTCCAGAGGATCTTCCAGGCAAGAATACTGGAGTGAGTTGTCATTTCCTTCTCCAGGGGATCTTCCTGATCCAGGGATTGAATCTGAGTCTCCTGCTTGGCAGGGGGATTCTTTACCACTGAGCCCATAGAAATTTATAGATTGGGGCTTAACAGCAGGCTTGATATTGCAAAATCAGGGGTAGGAACAAATTAGTAGAAATTCTCCAACCTTAAGAATAAAAGGGGAAGAAAGACCAAACTATGAACAAAACCTTTGTAGAGAAAGCAAGTTCTATCTTCAAGGGATAGCTCTTTTTTTTGTTTTTCCTTTTGGCAGCACTCCACAGCATGTGGGATTTTAGTTCCCTGACATGGGGTTGAACCCATACCCCCTGCATCCTTAGCCCAGAGTCTACTGGACCACCAGGAAAACCCCAAGGGATGACTCCTTGTATTGGTTCAGTGTTTCACTTTTATAAGCACCGTCCCATTTAATTCTCACAATAACTCTGTAAGTACCATTTTTTCTATTTTGTAAATGGGAAAATTGAGACCAAAAAGTGTGACTTGCCCAAGTTCCAAGGCAGGATTTAAGTCCAGATGTTCAGAACCTCATCCACTTTACTTTCCTTATGGGTTCCTCTTTGGTGCCAGATCCTCACTCTTTAATATCTTTTATTCCCTGTCTGTGGAGAAGGCAACGGCACCCCACTCCAGTACTCTTGCCTGGAAAATCCCATGGACAGAGAAGCCTGGTGGGCTGAGGTCCATGGGATCGCTAGGAGTCGGACACGACTGAGCGACTTCACTTTCACTTTTCACTTTCATGCATTGGAGAAGGAAATGGCAACCCACTCCAGTGTTCTTGCCTGGAGAATCCCAGGGATGGGGGAGTCTGGTGGGCTGCCGTCTATGGGGTCGCACGGAGTCGGACACGACTGAAGCGACTGAGCAGCAGCAGCAGCATTCCCTGTCTGTGTATTTAACGTTCCCGAACCTCAGAACCTCCATTTCCATCTGGAGGTCTCCACAGGAGAGCCCACATTCAACTATTACCTCCACTTTCCCCAAAATTTATCTCCCTGGCACCGATTTATTAAGAATAAAGTTGTCAGAGCCAATGAAGGAGACATCTTGGTAACCTGACAGCCTCTTCCAGACTGATTTCTATTGTGAGAAGTTATTAAATGGTCTTGCACTGCTCTTTCACCTTCACATAATGTAACTGGGATAAGACAGATGTAGCTCCCACCTCCTAAGACACTGTATTAAAAGCTTATATTGGACACATTATTAATTTTTCATTTGGGCATTCATTATATTTATGGTAGGCACATTGCCAGGTGCAGGGAATAATACCAGAGTGTATAAGACCCCTGCTTTCATTAAAATGTATAGTTACATTCAACCTAATTTAATCTTCAAATTTAGTCTGTCTCTGTCTTGGAGGAATCATTATTCTCACTTTACAGATTCAAAAACTGAGCCTTGCAGAAGCTTGACCTGCTTAAAGAGAGAGTAAATAAATACAGAGCGGAGAAGGCATTAGCAAGCCACTCCAGTACTCTTGCCTAGAAAATCCCATGGATGGAGGAGCCTGGTGGGCTGCAGTCCATGGGGTCGCTAGGAGTCAGACGCGACTAAGCGACTTCACTTTCACTTTTCGCTTTCACACAATGGAGAAGGAAATGGCAACCCACTCCAGTGTTCTTGCCTGGAGAATCCCAGGGACAGGGGAGCCTGTTGGGCTGCTGTCTATGGGGTCACACAGAGTCGGACACGACTGAAGTGATTCAGCAGCAGCAGCAGCAGCAAATAAATACAGAGAGTAAATAAATGTAACCCAAATGCAAACCCAGCTGTATCTGATTCAAAATCAGGCGCTCTTAAGAACTCTCCTTATTAATGATCTCTAAAAGATGATGAAAATGGCAAAATAGAAAATTTTAAAGTATAAATCAGGATGGGAATGTAGCCAGGCTAGTCTTGATAATAATTATCACCTAGGTCAGCATCTATGGGTGCTTTTCTACACCTTTAATATACATTGTCTCTCATAGCCCTTCAAAATAACATCACGGTGTAGACTCCCAAAGGCACGAGTGGTAAAGAGCATGCCTGCCAATACAAGAGACATAAGAGACACGAGTTCAATCCTTGATTGGGAAGATCCCCTGGAGGAAGGCATGGCAACCGGCTCCAGTATTCTTGCCTGGAGAATCCCATGGACAGAGGAGCCTGGTGGGCTTTAGGCCATGGGGTCGAAAAGAGTCAGACACGGCTGAGTGACTTAGAGGGCACACACATAGGTATTACAGTTCTCATCTACACATTGGAAAACCACAGTTCAGAAGGATTCAGGAATTTTTCTCAAAGTCAGATAGTAAATAGCTAGAACCCCTGGGATTCAAGCATAGGCCCGCCCAACTCTAAGTCTTGATCTTTACTAAGACACACTGTGGGAAGATCCTCTGGAGAAAGAAATGGCAACCCACTCCAGTACTCTTGCCTGGAAAATCCCATGGACTGAGAAGCCTAGTAGGCTACAGTCCGTGGGGTCACAAAGAGTCGGACATGACTGAGCGACTTCACTTCACTTCAAGACACACTGTCATGCTTGGTCCAGCTTGTCCAAGTCACAAGTACTAGAGGCACACTCCCTTCCTCCACTTCCTTTCCAGACTCCACAAGCCCTGTCCTTAAGGCATCTCAAACTGAGAGAGTCACCTGAGATGGATGACCCAGCACTGGATTTGGAATCAGAGATTCCCACGCTGATCCTAGTCCTGCCACCACCCTTGGCCAAGGGCCTTTCCCTCCTTAGGTCTCACCAGTTTTCTGGTCTGGTAATCCGGTCACCAGGGCTTCCCTGGTGGCTCAGAAGGTAAAGAATCTGCTTGCAATGCAGGAGACCTGGGTTCGATCCCTGGGTAGGGAGGATCCCCCTGGAGAAGGGAAAGTCTACCCACTCCAATATTTTGCCTGGGAAATCCCATGGACAGGGGAACGTAGAGGGCTACAGTCCATGGGGTTGCAAAGAGTTGGACATAACTGGGCAAGTAGAACTTTTGTTTTCACATTCAATCTAGTTGCCAAGAGGTATGGAGCAGGTATAGAGAAACCTCTAGACTGTGATCTACTGATTTATGAAGTTGATGATCAGCCAGGAGCTGATCAACTCCTCAACTGAGGCAGGAACAGAGAGAGTTACCATGGTGTTCACATTCTTGGAAGGACGCCAAGGGAGGCAGCTTTCAAGTGTCAAGAGAGGGGATCAGCAGCGAGAGAAGCCAGCTCATCTGTCGGGAAG
Source organism: Cephalophus harveyi (assembly GCA_006410635.1). Taxonomy (NCBI): domain Eukaryota; kingdom Metazoa; phylum Chordata; class Mammalia; order Artiodactyla; family Bovidae; genus Cephalophus; species Cephalophus harveyi. The sequence continues at coordinate 148,773 of SJYT01052084.1, read as the reverse complement.
GGGCCAGAACCAGGACTGCGTGTAACTAACAGGGAGGACAGTGGTGGGGACCAAGCATGGTAAGGAGCCTTGCGTCTTATTGGGCTTATCCTGCTAAAGCTTCTGTTTAAAATGTTTTGCTAAATAGACATTTCTCCAAAGAAGACATACAGGTGGCCAAGAAGCACATGGAAACATGCTCAGCACTGCTGTTATTAGAGATACGCGAAAGAAAACTATAATGAGATATCACCTCATACCAGTCAGAATGGCCATCATCAAAACATCTACAAACAGTATGCTCTGAAGAGGATGTGGAGAAAAAGAACCCTCATACACTGTTGGTGGGAATATAAATTGATGTAGCCACCAGGGAGAACAGTGTGGAGGTTCCTTAAAAAACTAAAAATAGAGCTACCATACCATCCTGCAATCTCATTCCTGGGAGTATATCCAGAGAAAACCACGGTTTACAAGGATACATACACCCCAGTGTTCATTGCAACACTATTTACAAAAACAAAGACATAGAAACAACCTAAACATCCATCGGCAGAAAAATGGATAAAGAAGATGTGGTACATATACACAATGGAATATTACTCAGCTGTTTAAAAGAATGAAATAATGCCATTTGCAGCAACATGGATGAACCTGGAGATGATCAGACTAAGGGGAGTAAGTCAGAAAGAGAAAGACAAATGCCATATGATATGATTTATATGCAGAATCTAAAAAGAAATGATACAAATGAACTTATTTACAAAACAGAAACAGACTCAAAGACTTAGAGAATCAACTATAATTACCAGGGTGTGGGTGAGGGGGATAGACTGGGTGTTTGAGATTGACATGTACCATGTCAATGTTATATTAAAAATAGATAACCAACAAAGGTGTACTGTAGAGCACAGGAAACCACTCAATATCCTGTAATAACCTAAATGGGAAAAGAATTTGAAAAAGAATAGCTACATATATACATGTAACTGAATTGCTTTGTTGTACACCTGAAACTAACCCAACATTGTTCATCTAAAAAAACTAAAACCATAAATATAGTATTAAAAAATAAATGGTTTGAAGCCTAGACTGCTACATCTCTGGCAGTGTGTTTCTCAGGCTGAGAACTTGAGGGAAGAAGAATTATCAGGTTCCCCAAAGTAACCTGAGTCCTTTGTCCTGTGGACCCAGGCTCTAACACAGGAATGACATGCACAGCAAATCCCAACCACCTAGGCAAGAAGCAATAAGGTTCTGAAAGCTCCGTTTATGTGAGAGAAAGAAGATTACTCACTTTTTTATTTAGTATAGTTCTCCCACTCTACTTTCCACCCTTCTTCTGAGTCTAGTGGGTGTTGGAAGAAGCACTCTGAATCTGATCAAAGCAGTGTTTCTCCCCACTAAGCCGTTAGAAGCATCTGACTTGTTGAAACTCAGAGGGAAACGCTTTTTCAATACCTACAATTTTTGAAGAATTGATACTTTTGAACTGTGGTGTTGGAGAAGACTCCTGAGAGTCCCTTGGACAGCAAGGAGACCCAACCAGTCCATCCTAAAGGAAATCAGTCCTGAATATTCATTGGAAGGACAGATGCTGAAGTTCCAATACTTTGGCCACGTGATGTGAAGAACTGACTCATTGGAAAAGACCCTGATGCTGAGAAAGACTGAAGGTGGGAGGAGAAGGAGGTAACAGAGGATGAGATGGTTGGATGGCATCACCGACTCAATGGGCATAAGTTTGAGCAAGCTTTGGAGTTGGTGATGGACAGGGAAGCCTGGCATGCTGCAGTCCATGGGTTCACAAAGAGTCCGACATGACTGAGCAAATGAACTGACTGAAAATTTTAAAATAATTATTTCAAACAACCAAATACACAAAGAGGTGAATTTGTAGTCCGAGGAAGATCCCCTCTGAACTCACAAAGCACACACATCACAAAGTTCTCAGGATCTCAGTTTCTTTATTTGTAAAGTGAGGTGCTCCAGACAAATCTTATATCTAAGATTCTTTCTAGTTCTGAATTCTGTAGATCTATTAATGCATTAGAGTTCAATTACCCCAGAATGCCTGTAGGTAATTAACTTTCTCACAGTACCAAACATAATCCAGCAGGAAATCTTAAATAGTTATCTAATCTCAGATTCCTTTGAGAATGCCAGTTAGAAACAGGGGTAGAAAATTGGAACCAAGAAACAACAGCCATGATATTAATTATCTTTGCTTATCAGTCTAAAGCAGGGCTGAGGAGAGCATCCTTTATTTGCTTTAGTTCATCAGTTTCTTTTGTTTAGAGCAAGTGCACGTTCAACAGCATAAAAATGGATGTTGTTTTATTTTCTGCTAATAACATCCAAGGATGTGGCTTCACGATTGCTTTTTTTTTGTTTCTGTTGTTTGCCAGCATTTGGAATAACTGGAACAAAAGGAAGGTTCAGAACTGTTGGAGAATGACTAACAGTGTGGAAGGCAATGCCGAGATTTTATTCTGCCTGACTCAAAACCAAAGGATCTGAAGATGGATGCCTGCATGCATGCTGTTGCTTCAGTTGTGTCTGACGCTTTGCAGACTGTAAAGACTCCATCCCCTGTGGACTGTAGCCCGCCAGGCTCCTCTGTCCATGCGGGTTCTCCAGGCATGAATACTGGAGTGGGTTGCCATGCCCTCCTTCCCAACCCAGGGATCAAATTCGGATCTCTTATGTTTCCTGCATTGGCAGGTGGGTTCTTTACCACGAGGGCACCCTTGGAGACTGATGCCTGCCTACAGAATGCTGCAGTGAAACACTGAGAAAGGAGCCCCGAACACTTAGGCTGGTAAGCTGTGAAATCAGTCAAACAGGGACTCATCCAAGGTGCTGGTGCTGAGATGGTAGAAAGAAGTGAAGCATGGCCACATCCTAGTCGCCAAGATCTCTGGAGCTTGTGGTTTTCTAATGAGGGCCTTCAGTGTTCACCCTGCCCTGCTAACACCCTGTGCTGGAATAGAATAGCTATTTTTCAAGGCCATGCAATAAAGCCTTGCCAGAAAGCAGATACATTGAGATTAAAATCAATTACATGGGTAAAGTGCATAGTTCAGTTCCCTATTCAAATGCCACATAGCCGTGCACGATAAATAACACCAGAATCGCAGCAGCAGCGGTGGTAAAAGCGGTCGCATTAGGAGTGGTGATTGGAGTGGTCATTGCTGCTGTTACCCTTTTATTAAGTAAGAGGTGGAAGGTGAGTGCCCTACTGGGGGCACTCTCCCATCCCGTCTTGGTCTTTGGTATCAGCCGTCAAGGATGGTGGGCGCTCCCCTAGAAGAAATGAAGGGGGTCGGAGTAAAGGTGCCGGGGGTCACAGTAGCTACTTACATATGCTGTCTAATTTCTATACTTCTGTGATAGGTCGTTCCAACTCTGTGTTACAGATGAGCAAACTGAGGGTCAGGAAGTTGAAATGAGCATTCTACAAATTCATACAGTTGCTAGGGGCTTCCCTGATGGCTCAGACAATAAAGAAGCCACCAGCAAAGCAGGAGACACAGGAGTCGCAGGTTTAATTCCCGGGTCGGGAAGGTCCGCTGGAGGAGGAAATGGCAACCCACTCCAGTATTCTTGCCTGGAGAATCCCATGGACAGAGGAGCCTGGTGGGCTACAGTCCGTGGGGTCACAAAGAGTCGGCCACAACTTAGTATACATGCAGCCTCCATTGACTAAGAGGTGTCTCAATAGCTGCTTACATACATTGCCTAATTTCTATACTTCTGTGATAGGCAGTTTTAACTCTGTTTTACAGATGAGGAAGCTGAGGGTCAGAAAGTTGATATTAACTTTCTGCAAATTCATGCAGTTGTTCAGCGGCACAGGTAGAATGAAAACCCAGAACTGCCTGGCACCCCCCGACCTGCTTCATAATGCTCCCTCATCTATATATATCCTCAGATTACAGAAGTGAAAATGACCTGTCTGTTGCTCACTTTACCACACAGCATTGCTATTAGGTAGGTATTACTGGGCCTCCCAGGTGGCTCAGGGGTAAATAATCCTCGTGCCAATGCAGGAGACAAAAGAGAGGTGGGTTCAATCCCTGGGTTGGAAAGATCCCCTGGAGAAGGAAATGGCAACCAAATTCAGTATTCTTGCCTGGAAAATTGCATGAATAGAGGAGCTGAGCAGGCTACAGGGCATGCGTTGCAAAGAATCAGACAGGACTGAGCATGTGCCCACACGCACACATGCACACACACAGATGCACGCAGGTGTTGTTATCCCTGTTTGAGATCCACAATTAAAGTTTCAACTGCAGCTGTCCTCTCGTATCCTCCCAGCATCCCCACTCTCGTTGTGGGAGTCCTGTGGGGGTGATGGTCATCCCACATCTGCCCTCCCCAGCCCCCTTACCTACCCTGCAGGCAAAACTGGTGCTGTGTGCTAAGTCACTTCAGTCGTGTCCGACTCTTTGCGACCCCATGGACTGTAACCTGCCAGGCTCCTCTGTCCATGGGATTCTCCAGGCAAGTATACTGGAGTGTGTTGCCCTCCTCCAGGAGATCTTCCCAACCCAGGGATCGAACCCGTGTCTCTTATGGCTCCTGCACTGGCAGGCGGGTTCTTTACCACTGGTTCCCGGAGGATTGTTCCTCACTTCTTCGGCTTCCTGCTGGGCTTTATTACATCCATCCCTAATGGCTGGAGTGAGGGCAGAAAGGGATAGTTTGGAGCTTCTGATGCTCAGCAATGAGTGAGGTGGCAGGGACCGAGGTAACAGAGGCAGGGCCCCAGGGTTTCTGTGGGAACGAAGACAGACAGATCCGGCAACCTCGAGCAAGCTGTAAAGAGTCAGCAGCCAGGGATTGCTGAAAGTAAACACGGCGATCGAAGCAAACTAGCAATTAGCAATGTGTGCGTGCTCAGTTGCTCAGTCACGTCCAACTCTTTGTGACCCTGTGGACTGTAGCCTGCCTGTCTCCTCTGTCCATGGGATTCTCCATGCAAGAATACTGGAGTGGGTTGCCGTGTCCTATTCCACGGGATCTTCCCAACCCAGGGATTGAATACACATCTCTTGTATTTCCTACGTTGGCAGGCTTTTTTTTTTTTTTTTTTTAACCACTGAGCCACCTGGGAAACCCCAACCAATAATAGGTCAACCTTATAATATAAGTGCCAAGTTGCACCCAGTTGCCTACATTTCTTTACACGTTTTGTTAGTTACAAATTCTCCTTGTCATGTTAATTCTTGATAAGAATTTTAATTGCTTTTTTTTTTTAAGAAACATAGGAGAGGGCAATGGCATCCCACTCCAGTACTCTTGCCTGCAAACTCCCATGGACGGAGGAGCCTGGTGGGCTGCAGTCCATGGGGTCGCTGAGTCAGACATGACTGAGCGACTTCATTTTCACTTTTCACTTTCATGCAGTGGAGAAGGAAATGGCAACCCACTCCAGTGTTCTTGCCTGGAGAATCCCAGGAATGGCAGAGCCCAATGGACTGCCGTCTGTGGGGTCGCACAGAGTCGGACACGACTGAAGCGACTTAGCAGCAGCAGCAGCAAGAAACATAAGGCTGGCTAAATCGTGGGTGAGTCCTCAGTCATCTGACCAGGTATACAGAGTGGGAAAGAGGAAGTTTCAGCCGTTTGCTGAATGCTGAGTAAACTAAAGGTGCCGCCCTACAGGGGCAGACTCATTTCCCCAGACACTCAGGGGATCATCATGTATGTTAGTCCTTCTGGTGATGCACTGTAGAGTCAGGTTGATTGCTTTCAATCTCATTGCTACCAAGTACTCACTGTGACCTTGGGGAGGTCAATTAACCCAGCCCCCCCCCCCCCGCCCCAGCCTCTCTTGATCAATGTAATATGATTTTCTGTGAGGATAAAATGAGATAATCATGCTGGTAAAGCACTTAGCATGTAACAAGTGATCAATAAGTATTAACTATTATTCTGATCATTGCCCTGCAGGGGTTCAGGATATGAAAATGTGTTCATCTTGCCATTGTGGTGATCTGGGTGTTTATTAGATCTATTAAGGGGGGAGAGTCTCAAGAAGGAGAAGAGAGCAGGTTATGAAAACATCCATCAAATCAAAGCTAATATTGCTTCTTCCAATAAAGACGGCATCCAGTCCTTCTAAAAGGTCCCTTGTGGGCCATTGCTTGTCCCTAAGCTGTTGTTTTGGTTAAAAGAATGTCTTGAATCTTAAAAAAGAAAAATCTTTCTGGTTGGAAACCCTGAGGCCTCGGTCTTAGGCAGTCTGAAGATCTAGTCCCTCCATCACCCACCTCTGTTGCAGATAAAGTGTTGGGTTGACCAAAAAGTTCGTTCAGGATTCTTCATAGCCTCTTTATGGGAAAAACCCCAAGCAAACTTTTTGGCTAACCCAGTATTCGCCCCACTGCTGGCTACTTGTGGGTTCTGAGCTTGTGGGTCAGAGAGAGAAAGCAAGCTACCTCTCAGCCATCACCCTTCCACCCCAACAGTAGCCCTGTCTTCACCTAATATTTTGACAACTTGGAGTCCTCATGTAGGAAAAAGAAGCTTTGATGTGTATACTTGAACTGCCCGCCAAGATCAGCTTCTTCCGTCTGTTCAGTGGCTGATAGTCTTCTGGTACCAGGGAAGGCTGACTCACACACTTTTCCTGCCCTGATGGGCAGCAGACTATGGTGGAGAGTATACCACATGGAGCTCAAAGACCAGTGCTCCGGACTGTGCACTCCTAGGAGAACTGCTTTAACTTTCCGAAACCCGGCTTTCTCATCTGCGGTCAGAATGAGAAAACCTGCTTCAGTGGGGCAGTGAGGACTTTGGTGATAATGGGGATGAGAGTACCTGCCTCAAGAACCTACTCAGCTGCCTGTGAAATCCAATGTCAAGAGTAGGGATTGTTGATACAAAGCTATTTTTCCCTATAACGAAAGGAGACATCTTCTCATTAACTCCCTTCTGGATGAGGGATACAGTTATTCCCTCCCGGCTAAAGATGCATCCTCCTTCCTAACAGGGCTTCATGAGCCCGTGGTCATTTTCATCTTCACCTCCCAGAGATGCCACAAGGGGGAGGACTTGCCCTTCTGGATATGTCTCTGCGCCAATGCCACTCGAACACCATTTCCTGGTGTGAAATGTTTTCTTCCCTAAAAACAGATGCAGGGAAAGATAAAGAGAGACCTAAACCAGGCAAGAAAAACACGGTGGTCTTGCCTGGTACAGCCACTGACTAGCTTGGCTAAGTCACTTAATACTCCTCTAGATCTCATTTTTCCTTATTTGTAAAATTCATGGAAAACTTGCAAAGTTTAGGCAATGATGACTCACAAGCGAAAAGATTTTGAGTCCTTGCCTTCAAGAATCCACAGTATCAATGGTTAAACAGTCTTGCAAACTTACAGTTACCAAGTGATAAATGCTACTAGGGAATAAGCTTGAAGGAAGAAACCCCTAGGGTTTGTTAAGCATCAGAAAAAACGGCTTCACAGACAAGGCAAAGCTTAACTTTAAATTTGAAGGAGAAGTAGCAGTTTGGTAGGTGAGAAAACAAAAGATGGGTATTGCAGGCAGAGAATAAAATGCAGAAGCACAGACGTGATGGAGAGAAGGCCAGTTAGCTCAGGACGCACTTGGGATGGAGTCTGGATTCCTATCCTTTGGTCCGTGAATATTTCTTTATATATAATATTTTGTATATGTGCTTTTTTCCATTTTCTGTGAAGGAAATCCATTCATTGATCTCATCATATTCCTGAATTGGTTGGTAATAAGGAGACTGTATAATATATATGTGGCCTTCCATGATGGCAGTGGCAAAGACTCTGCCTGCCAACGCAGGAAACCCAGAAGACCCAGGTTGGACCGTGGAGTTGGAAAGATCCTCTGGAGGAAGACACGGCAACCCACTCCAGTTTTCTTGCCTGGAAAATTCCATGGACAGGAGCCTGGAGGGCTACAGTCCATGGGTCACAAAGAGTTGGACATGACTGAGAGACTGAGCATGCATAAACACGTGTATCTGTAAAGATATACATAACTATATAAAAAAACAAAGGAGTTATATAATCTCTCCATTTGTATAACCAACTCTGTCATTCTGTGGTATTTATTTACAGTAAAGAAATTGTGCATATAAAACTGTACCTATGTCTCAAGGGTGTCTATATCTAATTACTTAGTTATAGTATAACAACTTTTAATCTATTAAAATTACCTGGAGAAGACAGGAGCATGGCGTACTGCAGTCCATGGTGTCGGAAAGTCAGACATGACTTAGCAACTAAACAACAGCATATCTGGGTCTTATATTGAGTCCTTCCCAGCCTTCCTTGAAATCTGCATTTGTTCCAGGACCCCTGCTTTCAACAGTCTTGGACAATTTCAACTCTCTCTCTCTGTGTTACCGAGACCTTTTCTTCTTTCATTTTTTTCTGTATTAAAACAAAATTGGCCAAAGAGTTTTAAATATATAGCTACACAGTGGAGGCGAAGGAACAACAATCCCATGCGATTTCCTCTTTTGTCAAATCTTCATACCTTCTATCACCTCCTTTCTGTCAGCTAGTAACCCTGCTCCTTATTTCAGGGAGAAAAACAGAAGCACAAAGAGGACTTTTCCATCTGCCTCCACGTCCACGCTGCCACCTGCCTCTACACATTTACCTGCCGACCTTCCCGTTAGTATCTAAAGTCAGCCTCTTCACTTAGCACCAAATCCCCTCCTCATAAAAAGATATTTCTCTAGCATTGTTTGTCCATTCTTTTTCTTGTTTCATCACTTTTTTTCTCCCTCTACTGGATTTCTTCCACTACCGTTCAAACAGTGAAATATCTCTGGTCTTAAAAGAAAATCCTCCCTTTAAGCTCACATCCATCTTTGATGGTCACCCCATTTCTGTTTTCCTTTAGAGAAAAATTCCTGAAAAGAGTTGTCTGTCTATATAAACTGTCTCCAAGGCCTCACCTCTCTGCTGCTCCTCTGAAGCTACTCCAGACAGATCTCCGTCCCTCGCAGAAACCAGACAGTCCCAGATTCTCAGCCTTCATATAGTTTCACTCAACAGCAACACTGTCATACTCAATCATTCCCATTTATTGAAGCACTTTCTTCATTTTAAGTGGACAGTACATTGTCTCATTTTCCTTCCCACCTGACCAGCCACTCTTTGTCTATTTCCTTTGCTGGATAGTTGTTTTACCTTCTCCATCTCTAGATGATGGAGTGCTCTACAAATCACGCCTTCTTCCTCTTCTACCTTCTGTAACCACATTATACTCACTCCCTGGATGGTGTCCATAAATCATTTGGAACACTTTCTATTCAGTAATGTTGCCAAATTTATATGAGTGGATTAGACTTTTGACTTGAATTTCAGAATCATGTGTCCAACTGCTTCCTGACACTTTTGCTTGAATGACTAACAGTTATTTTTAGTTCCTCACGTACAGCACCACCCACAAACCTGCTCCATGTCCAGCTTTTTCCATCTCTGTGAATGGTACCACTATTCCCCAATTGCACAATCAAAAACAGCGTCATCTACAACTTCTCTCTCTCTCTCTTTTTTTTTTTTTTAATGGAGATACATCTCTCAGCTTCCCATTTGAAATATACCCAAATCCAACCTCCTTTCTCCATCCCTGCTAACACTACCCTGCTATATGTCAGGAGGTCTCTCACCTGGTCTCCAGGCATAAACTTCTTAAGGATCCTGTTTTCATTCTTTCCTCCCTAATCCACAGCAGCCAGTGTAAAGCATTTGAAATGTAAATTATATCCTCCAGGCTCCCCTGTCCATGGAATTCTTCAGGCAGGAATACTGGAATGGGTTGCCATTCCCTTCCCCAGGGGATCTTCCTGACCCAGGGATCAAACCCAGGCCTCCCACTTTGCAGGCAGATTGTTTACTGTCTGTGCCACCAGGGAAGCCCCATTCCCTGCTCCTAACACTCAAAAGGCTTCCCATCTAAACTCTTTAAAATATCTGCAAAGAAAAAGCTAGCACCTATACCCTTGTCTGCACTCAATTTCTACCATATCCTCAGCTCCCACTCCTGTTCCCTGAATACTTCCAAATATGCTGCTGCCTCAGTTTCTTTATGTTACAGCTTTCTCCGTTAAAATGTTTTCACTATAAAGTTAGAACTCTCTCCTTCACTACATTGAGTCTCTACCTAACGTAACTCTGAGCATCTTCTGTGAGCTCTTAAAATAGTACCCCGATTTTCTCTTTGTTCTTCCTAGATTTATCCATACCTGATATTAACATGAATGTATTTCTCTGTTTGTGATCTGTCCCCTCCACACACAGAGCTATTTAGAACAGAGACTTTTCTCTGACTTACCACTGTATACATGCTCTCAGAACAGTGTCCAGTATCTGATTATCATTTATATATGGCCCCGTTACCTCATGGCAAATGGAAGGGGAAAAGATGGAAATAATGTCGGATTTCCTCTTCTTGGGCTCCAAAATCACTGCAGACAGTGACTGCAGTCATGAAATCAGAAGACGAATGCTTCTTGGCAGGAAAGCTATGACAAACCTAGACAGTGTATTGAAAAGCAGAGACATTATTCTGCCGACAAAGTCTGCATAGTCAAGGGTATGTTCTTCCCAGTGGTCACGTACGGTTATGAGAGCTGGACTGTAAAGAAGGCAGAACACCAAAGAATTGATGCCTTTGAACTGTGGTGCTGGAGAAGACTTCTGAAGGTCCCTTGGACAGCAAGGAGATCAAACCAGTCAATCTTAAGGGAGATCAACCCTGAATATTCACTGGAAGGACCAATGCTGAAGCTGAAACTGCAGTATTTTGGTCATCTGATGCGAACAGATGACTCGTTGGAAAAGTCCCTGATGCTGGGAAAGATCAAGGGCAGAAGGAGAAGAGGGCGTCAGAGGATGAGATGGCTGGACGGCATCACCAATACAATGAACATGATGTTGGGCAAACTCCGGGAGATGGTGAGCGACAGGGAGGCCTGGCGTGCTGCAGTCCATGGGGTCGCAAAGAGTTGGACACGACTGGGCAATTGAACAACAACAACAGTGCAATAATTATGAGATGGCAGAGGTAAAGAAGTCTTTGCTCTTTGTGACAACCTTCACACAAGTCTTATCCAAAAAGGGACTCTAACAAAAGCTACTGACAAGGACCGGCTGATTTGTCTTTGGCTATTTGTACCTAGAGTATATGAAGTCTTCATAGGGTAAGTAAAATTTACGTAGATGAAATCATCTGTTAGGCAGAAAATTAACCTTTAAACTTGGAGAAAACAATAATTTTCAATAAAAGTAGACACCTTGATATGTCTCTAATAATACTATTAATAATGGCAATATTGATTTCTACTGAGTATTTATCATATGCTATGTGCTATTCTCCCTGGAGAAGGGCATGGCAATCCACTCAAGTATTCTTGTGTACAGAATCCCGTGGTCAGAGGAGCCTGGCAGGCTATAGTCCATGGGGTTGCACAGAGTCAGACATCGCTGAGCAACTAACACAAAGAGACAGACGTGTGCTAGTCTAAGTGATTTATATGTACTAACTGAGGTAATCCTTACATTACCATGAGCAAGATACTTTTAACATGTTCTCCATTTGACAGGTGAAGATTAGAAGAGCAAAAGATATCACAGAACAAGTAAGTGGCAAAAACAGGTTTTTGAACTAGGGAGTCTCTCAATTACTCTGTGACTCTTTTTCTTCTAAATAAGGCACACACAACCAATAATCTCAGGATAAGACTTCTTATTCTAAGCTATTTTATCAGTCATTATAAATCTGTCATCATCTGCTTGTATCTTTTAAATTAATAAAAAATTTTCTATTTACAGAGAGTTCAAATATTTATATATGCATGTTCATTCATATAAGATTCATATAAGATAGACAGAGAGAGAGATTTTGCTTTGGGAAAGGCCTTGTAAAGAGAATGAAAGAAAAGCTACAGACTTGGAAAAAATATTTGCAAACTACGCACATATTAAGAAAGGACTTATATCTAGAATATACGTAAAAAATTCTCAAAACTCAACAGTAAAAAAAAAAAAATCATCTAAGTAGAAAATGGGCAAAAGATAGGAACAGAGACTTTCCATCAAAGAAGATATGCAGATAGCAAATTGGCACATGAAAATAAGTACCTCATCAGCCATTGGTGAAATGCAAATTGAAACCACTGTAAGATACCACTACATGTCTATGTTAATGGCTAAATTTTTTCAAAGCACCAAATACTTAAAAGGACGAAGGAAAAATGGATCACACAAACATTACTTTTAGAAATGTAAAAGCGATACGGCCACTCTTGAAAACAAGTTAGTAGTTGCTTATAAAATTAAAAGTGCAACTAACATAAGCTAGCAGTTATGCCCTTGAGCATTTATCTAGAGAAGGAAAGCATGTTCACAAGAAAACCTATATGTAAATAACAGAAATTTTTGTAAAATTTCCATCTAAAAACTGGAAACAACCCAATAATCTTCAATGACAAGTATCTAAACAAGCAGCGGCACATTGTGATGATGGACTATAACTCAGCAAGAAAAAAAAATAGATTATTGTTGAACCTCAAGGGGGATATGCTGAGTGGAACAGGCCAATTGAGGAAGGTTGCATGCTGTTGGAAAACCCTATGGAGGTTCCTCAAAAAGCTAAAAAGTATAGTTGCCATGTGATCTAGCAATTCCACTCCTGGGCGTGTTATCAGACAAAACACTAATTCAAAAGGATACATGCACCCTTATGTTGACAGCAACACTGATTACAGTAGCCAAGACATGGAAACAACCAAAACGTCCATCAGCAGATGAGAGGACAAAGAAGATGTGGTGCGTGTATACAGAGGAATGCTACTCAGCCATAAGAAACAACGAAGCAATGCCATTTGCAGCATCATGAATGAAGTTAGAGACTACCATCCTAAGAGAAGTAAGTCAGAAAGACAAAGACAAATACCATACGGTATCACACTTATACGTAGAATCTAAAATACTATACAAATTAGCTTATTTATGAAACAGAAGCAAACTCACAGACATGGAGAACAGACGTGTAGCTGCCAAAGGAAGGGGTGATGGGAAAGGGATAAATGGGGAGTTTGGGGTTAGCGGATGCAAGCTATTACACGCAGAAAGGGTAACAGCAAACTCCTATTGTACAGCACATGGAACTATATTTAATATCTTGTTATGAACCACAATGGAAAAGATTATATAAGTGTGTGTGTATAACTAGATCATTTCACTGTCTAATAGACATTAACACAACATTGTAAATCAACTATACTTCAATTTAAAAAAATTAAAGCGTGTACATTCAAAATAATGCAATCCAGTTACTTGCATTAATTTTTTTCAAAGTGGATATATTATCAGTTGATATACAGATAAGCTCATTTGTTTCTCTTTTGTGTTGAATTTTGAAAATATATCAGTGGAGACACATGTACAATTATTTGCCTTAAAACTGTCAACAGAATCTTTTATATTAATAGATTTCCTAAATACTGGGTCATTCTTTGATTCCCCAGAGTAACTATCATTTGTCTACGGTGACATTTTCTTAATATGTTATTGGAGGGGTCCAGTCTCTTGCCTTTGTGTATTGTGTTGCTGTCTTCTTATTAAAGAAAATTATAAGAATATTCACAAAGATACTTAAAAAATCACTGATACATAAAATATATGGTGAAATGACATACAAATTGAATTATAACCACAAGATGAATATTATGTGTGTTTGTATAGAGAATATAAAATATTTTCTGTCAGTTATGACTTGCTCTTTCATTTTAATAATGGTGCTTTTTGAAGAGCCTTGTCTGAAATGCTATCTCTGCTCTTTTCCATTATGTAACCCAAGAAATTTCTCTCCCTGTAAAGTCAATGTAAGCTGGCTTTCTGCCAAGCAGAGAGAATCCTCAGGAATGCCTAGTGAGCTCTAGGCAATCTATCAACAGCTTTCTTTGTGTCAAGGTGTTAAATCAACAAAAATATTTATGGCCATTTGGGAACTCAGCGTATTGAAGTAGCTGGTTCCAGATCACACAGCAATTGCAATATCGACTTCTTCTCTGGGAAGCAGATGGTATCGTTCCCCCATAATGTTCATTTCCCATAAATTTGATATCTTTGCTAAGCCATTTCAATTTTCTCTATTAATTTAGATGTACATCTCAACTTCCAGCAAGATTGTGAATTCATTAATAGCACAATATATTTCACAATACTTATAAATACTGAAAAAAAATTTTGAGCACCCTAACCTTGTTCTTGGTCTAGTGTTCTATCAAAAAAAAGAAAAAGAAAGAAAATCACCAATTTTTACTCAATTTTCTATGTCAGCAACTTCAGAATCATTTCCTTCCCCTTCTTACATTTTACTCAATTGAACATCATGCATTCTGCTTAGTTAAACATCAAGCCCTGCCAACTGTTTACCTCTAAAATCTGTTTTTCTCCATCCCCACGATTATGTATTTAGTCCAGACTCATCATTTTTTTTGCTCACATGATTAATCATTTTCACTCTGTTTTCTAGATCTCACTGGTTGATACATTAAAGTCACATCCAAGACATCCTCTATGTTGCAACCAGCAGTTGCTCCTGCTGCTGCTGCTAAGTCGCTTCAGTCGTGTCCGACTCTGTGCGACCCCATAGACGGCAGCCCACCAGGCTCTCCCATCCCTGGGATTCTGTACTTTCCACAAATCTATTTCATTCTTTTATTTATTTACTATATGCAGGCACTCTGCTATGCTTTCTGATAGTTAAGATGAAAAAGGAAGAGCCCCAGGTTTTCCTGTTACAAGTAGGGTGAGGTGAAGGTGAGGTGAAGTCGCTCAGTCGTGTCCGACTCTTTGCGACCCCGTGGACTGTAACCTACTAGGCTTCTCCGTCCATGGGATTTTCCAGGCAGGAATACTGGAGTGGATTGCCATTTCCTTCTCCAGGGGATCTTCCCGACCCAGGGATCGAACCCGGGTCTCCCGCATTGGAGGCAGACGCTTTAACCTCTGAGCCACCAGGGAAGCCCACAAAAAGTAATAAATGATTAAAAAATAAAAACGAATCAATTTATTCGGAAGCATATAAATATGAGTGAATTTTTGAGCTGAACCTTAAAGGAAGAGAAGAATTTTATTTTTTTCTGTATTCTTTTGCTTTTTTAGTTGGAACCAACTATATGCTGCAGAGAACCTGTGCCCCATGTGCCCTTCATGGGTCCTCCTCCTGTGGCGGACCGACTATGTGGGATCCCCCATCTCTGCCCGGCTGGCTTTGAGGTTCTAGGGCAGAGGCCGCTGGCCCACCAGTGAGCATGGCTGTTTGGAGATACGGCTGGTAGCTTGATGGATGGGGTCCAAAAGCTGGAGCCAGCCTGATAGTTGGCAGGTAAGCCCGTGGCCCTAGTAAGCTAGAAGAAAGAGTCCAAAATGGTGCTTGCTAGCGCCAGTGACCTCATGAAAAACAAGTCCCCCAAATCAGCTGTCTCCAGCATCTGCGTCCCAGGCAGAATCCTAATCTCCTTCCGCCTCTCCAGGAGGTTTTCCAGGTTCAGCAGGTGGGTCTGACCCAGGCTCCTTTCAAATTACTGCCTCTGCACCAGGACCCAGAGAGTGTGAGACTTGGTGTGTGCCCTTTAAGAGCAGAGTCTCTATTTCCTGCTGTCCTCCAGGTCTCCCATATGCAAGCCCTGAGAGCCTCCAAAGCTGAATGCCCTGGAGGCTCGTCTTCCTGGTGTAGGACCCCCAGGCTGGGCAACCTGATGTGGGACTCAGACCCCTCCGTCCTTGGGAGACTCTGCAGCTGTGATTATTCTGTTTTGGTTTACCTACCTACGGAGGTAGGTCTCAACTCCATCACATCTCCAGCCCTCCTGTTTGTATTGCTGTGGTTCTTTCTTTATATCTTTCATTGTGGACAATCTCTCCTGCTCATCTTCAGGCTGTTCTCATAGACAGTTGCTGTGTACACAGCTGTAATTCTGGTGCGTCCATGGGAGGAAGTCATCTCAGGGTCTTACTCCTCCACCATTTTGGCCACACCCTTCAGGCTTCCCTGATGGCTCATCAGATAAAGAATCCACCTGCAACTCAGGAGATATAGGTTGGATCCCTGGGTCAGGAAGATCCCCTGGAGGAGGAAATTAGCTTAGAAGCAGGACTGGCCACTCAGGGCTGAAAAACTCCCCAGAGGGTTCTTAGACAATTAATGGGTATTGAGAGTGCCCTCAAAGAGCTACTCTAAAATCCTTGTTGTGTTGGTTTGTTAGAGCGTTGTAACAAAGCATCACAGACTAGATGGCTTGAACAACTCATTTTCTTGGCATTCTGAAGTCTATTAAGTGCAAGATTGGAACATCAGCAGAGCTGCTCTCCTCGGAGGCCTCTCTCCGCGGCTTGTGCATGGCTGTCTTCTCCCTGAGCCTTCACGTGGTCTTCTGTGTGTGTCTGTGCTCCAGTTTCCTCTTACTATAAGGACACCAGGCATATTGGATTATGAACCATGCATAGGACCTCACTTTAACTTTATCACCTGTCTAAAGACATGAGCTCCAAACATAGTAATATTCTGAGGTGCTTGGGATTGGGGCTTCGATGTGTAAACTTTGTGGGAACACAATTCAGCCTATAGCATTTGCCAAGTTGAGCCGATGGGGACTTGAGTGAATTGGGATGCTAGAAAGATGTAACTTTTAGCATTTTTAAAGGTATTTTATTATTAAATCAATATCCATCACCAATTTCATCATATCCAATGCTATGCCATCTTGCTTCAGAGCTCTTTGTTAAAAAGATGGAGAAGACGTGATTGGGGGTCCCCGCGAGTCCTTCTTCACTTCTGTCCCTCCACATAAATAATCAATATTTATCCCCAAAACATGTCTGTGGATGTTTTTATTCCTTACGTTGTAAACTCGCTTGTATTCTAAGCTGGTGAAAATACAGCTTAGAATACTTCACCAGCTTAGGATATAAGCAAGTTTAATATTCTTATGTAAATATCACCTTCAGACTAAATTCCATACTCCCTAGCATGATGCGGTCCTTAAAGACTGTCCTTACATGCCCTTGAGTTCACCCACTGCCCCTCCCTTATATGCCTGTGAGCTGAACAAGTCATTTGCACTCATATATTTTCTCCCCTTGGACGTGTTCTTGACTTTGCTTAGATTGACCTTATCTCCTGCCATCTGGTTTCCTGTCCCTCTTATACTCTTGTATTACTGAATATTGCCTCTGCCACAATCAATACACATTACATTGGATTAAAATTGTAAGTTGTCTTACATGATTTACCCAGAGGATTCGGAATGCCTTGCATACAAGGAGCGAAGCTTTCATAATGTAATGTTTAGAGCTTAGCATGTGGAATATTGTCAGCCCAACTAAGATTTGTTAACTGAATGATGAATGAATTGATTAGTGGCTGATGATTTTGATTGTAAAATCACTTGGAAGGGCTTCCCAGGTGGCGCTAGTGGTGAAGAACCTGCCTTCCAACACAAGAGGAATGCGGGTTTGATCCCTGGATCAGAAGATCCCCTGGAGAGCATGGCACCCCACTCCAGTACTCTTGCCTGGAGAATTGCATGGACAGAAGAGCCTGGTGGGCTACAGTCCATGGGGCCGCACAGAGTCGGACACAGCTGAGTGACTTAGCACACACACATGCATTGCTTCGTGACCCATGCCTGTTCCATGAAACTGAGAAAATGTTTCATTTTTAAATAAGTCTTAAAATATATGTTTCTGATTCCCTATTCCAACAACAGAGGCAGGACCTTAATAAAGAGAAAAGACAAACATACTTTCCAAAAATTGTTTTTCTTCTGCTGAGATTTTCACGATACCACTGCCTTCCTTCTGTGGCTGTGGCGTGTGTGGGTGACAGGGTCCAGGAACCCTGAGTACAGCCTTCACTGGACACCTGACAGCTCAGTAACGACCCCTCTCCCCAACCCAATCCTGCTGGGAGCTGTTACAAGCAAGCAGGCGGCAGGGACTTTCATTCCCGACTTATTAAGATGGAGAACCCTATCCTGCAAACAAAATCCACCTCGTAACTCAGGGAAGGGAGTGGGGGTTTAGGGAGACATATAATAGAGCCTTCAAACAAATTGAAAAGCTAGTCAAGGTTCTAAAATTTTAAAGCCCTTTTCATCACATCCATATTTGAGATCTATCTCTCCTCAAGGAGAAAAAAAAATTATTTCTATTCAGTCCTAGGTCATTGGCTTCCCAGGAGAAGGCAAAAGTCAGCTTATTTCCAGGCAACAAAGTCTCCAAGCTATAGCTCTCTCTGCATGGCAGACAGCCCCTCACCTGCTTCCTGCTAAACGGAGCAGTCACTTTCTGCACGCAGCCTTGCTCACCACCAGAGGTAATTACTTCCTTGGGGTGTTTGAGAAGCCCGGCAGCCTCCGCAGGAGATTCCTGAGGGCTCCCCTCCTGCTCCCATTACCCGTTTCTGACACCAGCTGTTTCCAGGCTTCCTGGGAGCACCTCACCTGGGTCCGCCAGAGGAAGGCACCATGGGCGACCCTCCCTCCTGAATGACGGAACCAGAGGTTAATTCCCAGGCACAGTGCCCAGGCCAGCCAGGGAGTGTGCCCCGGAGACAGGCCGGCCCCTGTCTGCTCCCCACTCTGATTAGTGGGAGCAGACAGAAGCCATCTAGGCTGGCAGACCTCAGGGCACCCTGGCTGCCTGTGACATCATCACTGGACAGCAACTCAGAGGACAGAGCCAAGACCTCACGGGCAGCTTTGCCTGGAAGGACGCGCGAGAGCAGGGAAATAGGACCCTCAGGTGCTCTTCTTTAGGGGTCCTCAGGATGCCTAACCCAGGACTCATTATATGACGGGTCATTATCACCTACCTTGACTCAGAGACTGAACAGAATGATCCTACAAAAGTCAACAGAATAAAATTCCACTTAATAATGCCGTAGCTTTATATATAATAAGATTGGGTTAGCAGCAAGCACCGGAGAAGGCAATGGTAACCCACTCCAGTACTCTTGCCTGGAGAATCCCAGGTTCGGCAGAGCCTGGTGGGTTGCTGTATATGGGGGCGCACAGAGTCGGACATGACTGAAGTGACTTAGCAGCAGTAGCAGCAGCAACAAGCACTTGAAACACAAGCAGTATGTAATTTAAAATAAAAGCTCTCCCATCACAAACACACATGCACACACAGTGAGCAAAAAGAGAATTTCTTCTTTATTTGGAAAAGAAGTGTTTTTCTCAACAAACAGCTGTGTTGTTGTTGTTCACTCCCTTAGCTGTATTCGACTTTTTACAACCCAATGGACTACAGCACCCCAGGATTCCCTGCCCTTCACTATCTCTTTGAGTTTGCTCAAAGTCATGTCCATTGAGTCGGTGATGCCATCCAACCACCTCATCCTCTGGCGTCCCCTTCTCCTCCTGCCCTCAATCTTTCCCAGAGTCAGGGTTCTTCTGGTGAGTCAGTTCTTTGCATCATGTGGCCAAAGTATTGGAGCTTCAGCTGTAGCATCAGTCCTTCCAATGAATATTCAGGACTGATTTTCTTTAGGATGGACTGGTTGGATCTCCTTGCAGTCCAAGGGACTCTCAAGAATCTTCTCCACCACCAAAGTTCAAAAGCATCAATTCTTCAGTGCTCAGCCTTCTTTATGGCTCAACTCTCACATCCATACATGACTCCTGGGAAAAAACATAGCTTTGACTAGGTGGATATTTGTTGACCAAATGATGTGTCTGTTTTTTAATAAGCTGTCTAGGTTTGTCATAGCTTTTCTTCCAAGGAGCAAGAGTCTTTTAATTTCATGGCTACAGTCACCATCTCCAGTGATTTTGGAGCCCAAGAAAATAAAGTCTGTCACCGTTTCCATTTTTTTCCCTGTTTGCCATGAGGTGATGGGACCAGATGCCATGATCTTAGAAGTCTGTGAAAAAGTGACAAATTTGAGAAATGATGACTGACTCTAAAGAGATCAGAAATATCATCTAGAAGGACCATTTCTCTGAGACATTTCTACACTATTGTTCAAGATTGTTTCAATTCTTTCATGCAATCCTGCCTGTTTCCTCAAATAGATGATGTTCCTAGCCAAATCAGTGTTTATCACATCTACTTTTGCATAGTTTATGGTGTCTAAGAAAGTGACAGGCATAAAGGAGGTGCTAAACCAGTGTTGCCAAAAAGGAAGGAAAGATGCGGAGAAGACAATGCTGGCAGGATGGAGGCAGGAAAGGAGATAAGGGGGAAAATAGATGAGAGATGTCTCAGGGTTTTCCAAGAGAATAGAAAAATCCACTCTCTGGGCCAAAATATAGGTTAAAACCATTATTTTTTCATTGCAAGGGATGCAAGATGTCCAGAGGCCTTGAAGTTAAAAAGCATTCAGCAGTTTTTGAACATAGCTCTTATGCTCCAATCAAATTCAATGATCAAACAACATTTGGATACACTCTGCAATGCTTTTTAACTTTCTTTCACCTACAGCTGCCCATATTCAATAAATAAAACTCCTGGGCCCAGGAGCAAATAAGCAGAAATCCTAAACAAAGGACTTCAAACAGAGCACTTGAGTATTTTTTAAACTTTTTTCAAGGTAGGTGTGCAAATAGCGAAAGACAGCTCTGAACTTGATCCACCTGCTTCAAACCAACCATCTCCTTTAAGTGTTCTTTTTTCTTATAAATAGGACAGATTGCAGTGTGCTCAATGCTAGCAAATACTGTATTCATGAAAGAAGTTTATCCCCTGATAATTCCCCGAAAACAAAAAGGAGAGAGGAAGCCAAGGTAGGGACTCAAAAGTTCAAAATTCTAATATTTTTCTCTTTCATTAATTTTGAGGAAAATATGGGAATCTTTATATATCTAAATCCATAGCATCCTTATCTGTTTCCTCTACCCCATCTTTCTGCTTCTCTCTCCCTCTCCCTGGAACATGAATGCCTACATGCCTGCTCATGTGCATACACTCATGTACACACAAACATGTGTGTACTTGCCCCTGGAGGATGAAAGAAAGGAAAGGAACACATTGAGTCATTCCTGGAAAGTCTGAATGTTAATTTTATTTTTAATCACTCCAAGATTTACTAGGAAAAATAATGTGACAGAATTAAAAAAAAAAAAAAACTTTTCCTATTTGTTTTCCTGGAATTTACTTCCTTTGCTCTTGTCTTGCTTCTGGCCTCGATCGTTACAGCACTTTAAGAAGAGTCATCTCTGGTTCTGGTTCTAGTTAAGGTGAAGCAGGCACCCTCCACCTTGCCTCTGTCACTAAGTACAGCTATGAAATATGGACAGAAGGCATAGAGTGGATGCTTTAGGACTTTGAAAAACCAATGATAGCAGATAGGCTGAGGAAGAAGACTAGAATTCAAAGTGCCACCAAACTGTGGTATTTACCATTTTTTTTCCCCACCACTTCATGCCAGAGGGAGGCACAGGTGTGGAAACACACACAAAAAAGCAAGGCTGGAATTCCGGTGAGATGAGTGATGCAGAATTAGAAAGTGCAGAGCTGGATCTGGTCTTTACTTAAAATTGTAATATTTTGTTCACTATGAGTTTTTCATTAATGTTCATTTTTAAATGATACATTAAATCTTTGTTTATCTTCATTATTGACTTTTGGCCCCCTTAAATTTTGCACTTGCAGCAAAAGTGCCTCACTTGTTTCACCCTCGTCCTGGCCTATAGGAAGGTGGGGTAACTACCACCCCAGCTTTTTGGCTGGAGGACCAGAAAAGTGAGCCCCAAGGAAAATGGAAACTGCCAAAGAGATGAAAAGAGAAGCTCAGGAAAGTGACTCCCTGAAATTGTATATGAAAACTTCCCTGGTGGTCCAGTGGCTAAGACTCCATGCAATGCAAAGGGCTTGAGTTCAGTCCCTGGTCAGGGTACTAGATCCTGCTGCTGCTGCTGAGTCACTTCAGTTGTGTCCAACTCTTTGCAACCCCATGCACTTTAGCTCTCGTCTGTCCATGAGAAATCTCCAGGCAAGAATACTGGAGTGGGTTGCCATGCCCTCCTCGAGGAGATCTTCCAGATTCAGGGGTCAAACCTGTGTCTCTTACATCTCCTGCACTGGCAGGCAGGTTCTTTACCACTAGCGCCACCTGGGAAGCTCTGGAACTAGATTCTACATGCCCCAACTAAGACTCGGTGCAGCCAAACAAATATCAATCAATCAATCAATATTTTTTTTTTTAAATGTATGTGAACTCCTGGGCTAAACCCCAAGCTGTCCAGGCATAACTCTGATGCTAATCAGCAAACCTTTAGTACTGAACCATGATACATCACGCCCAAGGACACAGACTGGCCCTAGATGTAGGACAGGACAGACACGAGCAAATGCTTTGAAAACTCAGCTGACATTGGAACCACAGATGGACAATCCCACAGAAGACAGGGTTGACTTGCATCTGAACTTACCTGAAACAAAATATCAACATTCTTCATAGTATTTCAATAGGATAAAATGCTATTTTAAGATTAAGCAGCATATGAAGCATGAGGAAAATCTTAATTACACTGGAAAAGACAAGCAATGAATACGAAGGCCAAAATGATAGAGATGTTGGAATTATCCAACTCTCAATAGCTTTCAAGTAGCTATTATAAAATGACGCAACAAACAATTGTAAATACTCTTTATGTATTTATTTAGATGAAAATGTAGAAAGTCTCAACGAAGAATTAAAAGGCATATAGAGGAAACAAGTAAACATCTTACAGCTAAAAGATACAATAGCAGAAATAAAAAATTCACCATACCTTAAATTTACACAATGTTATGTGTCAATTGTATTTTAATAAAGCTTGAAAAAAATAATACAAATTCAGTAGTTGGATGCAACAGTGAAATGGAACTGAATTGAAGAAAATTGAGAAAAGAACCAGAAAACTTGAAGATAAAGAGACAGAAATAACCCAGTTTGAGCAACAAATATTGAACAACAAAAAAAGAAAGAGTTACAGTTTTAGAGAACTGTAGGACAATGTAAAAAAAGGTCAAATATTTGTGTCATCAGAGTCCCAGAATGGAGTAGGAAATGGCAGCCCACTCCAATATTCTTGCGGGGAAAATCCCATGGACAGAGGAGCTGCAGAGCTGGATCTGGTCTTTACTTAAAATTGTAATATTTTGTTCACTATGAGTTTTTCATTAATGTTCATTTTTAAATGATACATTAAATCTTTGTTTATCTTCATTATTGACTTTTGGCCCCCTTAAATTTTGCACTTGCAGCAAAAGTGCCTCACTTGTTTCACCCTCGTCCTGGCCTATAGGAAGGTGGGGTAACTACCACCCCAGCTTTTTGGCTGGAGGACCAGAAAAGTGAGCCCCAAGGAAAATGGAAACTGCCAAAGAGATGAAAAGAGAAGCTCAGGAAAGTGACTCCCTGAAATTGTATATGAAAACTTCCCTGGTGGTCCAGTGGCTAAGACTCCATGCAATGCAAAGGGCTTGAGTTCAGTCCCTGGTCAGGGTACTAGATCCTGCTGCTGCTGCTGAGTCACTTCAGTTGTGTCCAACTCTTTGCAACCCCATGCACTTTAGCTCTCGTCTGTCCATGAGAAATCTCCAGGCAAGAATACTGGAGTGGGTTGCCATGCCCTCCTCGAGGAGATCTTCCAGATTCAGGGGTCAAACCTGTGTCTCTTACATCTCCTGCACTGGCAGGCAGGTTCTTTACCACTAGCGCCACCTGGGAAGCTCTGGAACTAGATTCTACATGCCCCAACTAAGACTCGGTGCAGCCAAACAAATATCAATCAATCAATCAATATTTTTTTTTTTAAATGTATGTGAACTCCTGGGCTAAACCCCAAGCTGTCCAGGCATAACTCTGATGCTAATCAGCAAACCTTTAGTACTGAACCATGATACATCACGCCCAAGGACACAGACTGGCCCTAGATGTAGGACAGGACAGACACGAGCAAATGCTTTGAAAACTCAGCTGACATTGGAACCACAGATGGACAATCCCACAGAAGACAGGGTTGACTTGCATCTGAACTTACCTGAAACAAAATATCAACATTCTTCATAGTATTTCAATAGGATAAAATGCTATTTTAAGATTAAGCAGCATATGAAGCATGAGGAAAATCTTAATTACACTGGAAAAGACAAGCAATGAATACGAAGGCCAAAATGATAGAGATGTTGGAATTATCCAACTCTCAATAGCTTTCAAGTAGCTATTATAAAATGACGCAACAAACAATTGTAAATACTCTTTATGTATTTATTTAGATGAAAATGTAGAAAGTCTCAACGAAGAATTAAAAGGCATATAGAGGAAACAAGTAAACATCTTACAGCTAAAAGATACAATAGCAGAAATAAAAAATTCACCATACCTTAAATTTACACAATGTTATGTGTCAATTGTATTTTAATAAAGCTTGAAAAAAATAATACAAATTCAGTAGTTGGATGCAACAGTGAAATGGAACTGAATTGAAGAAAATTGAGAAAAGAACCAGAAAACTTGAAGATAAAGAGACAGAAATAACCCAGTTTGAGCAACAAATATTGAACAACAAAAAAAGAAAGAGTTACAGTTTTAGAGAACTGTAGGACAATGTAAAAAAAGGTCAAATATTTGTGTCATCAGAGTCCCAGAATGGAGTAGGAAATGGCAGCCCACTCCAATATTCTTGCGGGGAAAATCCCATGGACAGAGGAGCCTGGTGTGCTACAGTCCATAGGGTCACAAAGAGTCAGACACGACTGAGCACGCGCACACACACACACACACACACACACACTACATTACACACACAGAGTCCCAGAAAGTGATGAG
Source organism: Cephalophus harveyi (assembly GCA_006410635.1). NCBI lineage: Eukaryota > Metazoa > Chordata > Mammalia > Artiodactyla > Bovidae > Cephalophus > Cephalophus harveyi. The sequence continues at coordinate 123,966 of SJYT01052084.1, read as the reverse complement.
AACAATTTGGTGCTGAAAAAATAGTTGCTGAAATAATATTAGCTAAAACTTCAAATTTTCTATTGAACAGTTCTGTAAATTTTAATGCTTCTATTGAATCATATAATGACTACTGCAACCCAGATTTCAATCCTAGGTCTTTTTTACTCAAAAACGTATTCAGGTCCTGTTTATGTGCTTTACTAGGTCTGCACTTGAACTTTCCAAACAGACACTCTCCTTTTTAAAATGTCAAGGGAAGGTATTATTTGGCTCTCGTAATTTCCTCCATTCTCAAAAGTTCCTGACACCAATCTATCATTGCTGCATTAACAACTGTGTTCCAGGCAGTTTCCCTCAAATCAAGTTTCTTTAGTAGATGACAATATCCAGTGGCCTAAAAGAAATTGAGGCCACCCCTCTGAAAATCAGCATGGCATGCTTTCAGTATGTGGTGTCTCTCTACTTGCTGGGCCTTTAGCTGAGGGTGAAGGGGAAGGTTAATGTGAAAATTATATACCTCCTACCTTTACCTCTGAGAAAGCCATCACACAAACATGAAAGTCACCAGACAGCGGTGTCCAGGGGGAAAATTGGAGCTTCACTCACAATAGTAAAGTTAAAACCAAATGAAATCAGGAGGTTGGGACCATGAGACCAAGCCTGAGAATTTAAATGAGTTTTATCAAAAGCTTTAATTACACAGAGGTTTGCCAAGGACAAATAGCCAATTTAGTTTTCAATCAGGTACACTGTTAGAATGCTTAAGCATTTTCATTCTATAGCAAAGCCACTGGTCAGGGAAAAAAATCTGAATGACTGAGATGAAAAAAGCATTCTTATTTATGCCATTGTTGCTCATAGAGCAAGTGTCCTATACCAGGTAGTGTAGTACAAAGTGTCATTTTAAAATCAGAACTTGTCATAAATCTCACATCTCCAGTTGTACATGAGCAGGTCTTTATATTAGGGTGGCCAAAAAGTTCATTTGGTAAGATGGTCCAGAAAAACCCAAATGAACTTTCTAGCCCACTCAGTCCCTCTGACCTGACCTCACTTTCATAAACTGTGGAGAATGAAGATATGATGTGGCCTCTCATGACTGTTGGAAGAAATAATGCACATGAAAGGCTTTGCACAATCCAGGCCTCACCTCTGAGGGCTTGGGTATTCAGGAGGAGGCACTTTGCTTGCATGTGGAATGACAATTAAAATTCATTTGAAAGGCCTTCCAACTTCATCCTTGTCTGTAAGGCTTGAAGAATCAGGCTAGAATAAAACCAGGTCTCTTTGAGTTGACTATACCGCTGGGTAGTGTTCTGCAGCTTTCTGGCTTTGAAACAACTCAGTGAAGCAAGTAGGTCACCTGGAATATCAGTATGAATTTTGGAAAAAAGCAAAAGGGTAATAAAGATCATCTAAGAATGCCTCAAACACAGTTTGAAGGCAAAAAACCCAACTGATAGTTCAACTCAAATAGGGTTCACTGAGCACCTACTGGATATGATCCATTCTCTGCCCTGTAGTTGCCCAAAGCATAGCTGGGCAGACAGAAATCTCACTGGACTTCCTCGTGTGATAAGGCTGGTAATGGAAAGATATGTAAGGAAAAGAAGGAATGTAAAAGAGGCCACTAACGTTGCTCAGGAGGACAGGTATGTTTCACAGAGAACATGGTGCCTGAACAATAAGATAGGGTTATTTTTTATTGACATATAGTTAATTTACAATGTTGTGTTATTTTAAATCCAACTTGAACATCTGGAAGTTTACGGTTCACAGACTATTGAAGCCTGGCTTGAAGAATTTTGAGCATTACTTGTTAGTGTGTGAGATGAGTGCAATTGTGCAGTAGTTTGAGCATTCTTTGGCATTGCCTTTCTTTGGGATTGGAATGAAAACTGACCTTTTCCAGTCCTGTGGCCCCTGCTGAGTTTTCCAAATTTGCTGGCATATTGAGTGTAGCACTTTCATAGCATTATCTCTTAGGATTTGAAATAGCTTAACTGGAATTCCATCACCTCCACTAGCTTTGTCCATAGTGATGCTTCCTAAAGCCCACTTCACATTCCGGGATGTCTGGCTCTAGGTGAGTGATCATACCATCGTGATTATCTGGGCCGTGAAGATCTTTTTGTATAGTTCTGTGTATTATTGCCACCTCTTCTTAATATCTTCTGCTTCTGTTAGGTCCTTTCCATTTCTGTCCTTTATTGGGCTCATCTTTGCATGAAGCATTCCCTTGGTAATCTCTAATTTTCTTGAAGAGATCTCTAGTCTTTCCCATTCTATTGTTCTCCTCTATTTCTTTTCATTGATTGCTGAGGAAGGCTTTCTTATCTCTCCTCACTACTCTTTGGAACTCTGTATTCAAATGGGTATATCTTTCCTTTTCTCCTTTGCCTTTAGCTTCTCTTCTTTTCTCAGCTATTTGTAAGGCCTCATCAGACAACCATTTTCCCTTTTTGCATTTCTTTTTCTTGGTGATGGTCTTAATCACTGCCTCCTGTACAATGTCACGAACCTCAGTCCATAGTTCTTCAGGCATTCTGTGTATCAGATCTAATTCCTTGAATCTGTTTGTCACTTCCACTGTATAATTGTAAGGGATTTGATTTAGGCCATACCTGAATGGTCTAGTGGCTTTCCCTATGTTCTTTAATTTAAGTCTGAATTTTGCAATAAGGAGTTCATGATCTGAGCTACGGTGAGCTCTCAGTCTTGTTTTTGCTGAGTGTATAGAGCTTCTTCATCTTTGGCTGCAAAGAATACAATCAATCTGATTTTGGTATTGACCATCCAGTGATGTCCACGTGTAGAGTCTTCTCTTGTGCTGTTGTAAGAGGATGTTTGCTATGACCAGTGCATTTTCTTGGCAAAACTCTGTTAGCTTTTGCCCTGCTTCATTTTATACTCCAAGGTCAAATTTGCCTGTTACTCCAGGTATCTCTTGACTTCCTACTTTTGCATTCCATATCCCTATAATGAAAAGGTCTTCTTTGGGGGATGTTAGTTCTAGAAGGTCTTGTAGGTCTTCATAGAACCGTTCAACTTCAGCTTCCTCAGCATTACTGTTTGGGGCATAGACTTGGATTACTGTGATATTGAATGGTTTGCCTTGGAAATGAACAGAGACCATTCTGGTGTTTTTGAAATTGCATCCAAGTACTGCATTTTGAACTCTTTTGTTGACTATGAGGTCTACTCCATTTCTTCTAAGGGATTCATGCCCACAGTAGCAGACGTAATGGTCATCTGAGTTAAATTCACCCATTCCAGTCCATTTTAGTTCACTGATTCCTAAAATTTCAGTGTTCACTCTTGCCATCTCCTGTTTGACCACTTCTAATTTGCCTTGATTCATGCACCTACCATTCCAGGTTCCTATGCAATATTGTTCTTTATAGCATCAGACTTTACTTCCATCACCAGTCCTGTCCATACCTGAGTGTTGTTTTTTGCTTTGGCTCCATCTCTTCATTCTTTCTGGAGTTATTTCAAGAGACTGACCCAGACTTGCCCATGAGTGTCCAGGAGTCTCCGGTGGAGGTATGGGTCAGCGGTGGCTTGCTGCAGGGTCGGGGACGCTGAGTGCAGCAGTGCCTGTATGCGACCTTTTGAAGGAGGAGGTCATTATCTTCATTTCCTCTACCATAGTTTGGCCTCAGGTCAAACAAAAGAGAGGGAACACGGCCTGGTCCCCTGAGTAATATAACAGCAGTGTTTAATCCAGAAAACTGGATTAAAGATATACTGAGCATGGCCTGGCCCATCAGAACAAGACCCAGTTTCCCCCTCAGTCAGTCTCTCCCATCAGGAAGCTTCCATAAGCCTCTTATCTCTAGCCTTCAGAGGGTGGACAGAATGAAAGCCACAATCACAGAAAACTAACCAATCTGATCACATGGACCACAGCCTTGTCTAACTAAATGAAACTGTGAGCCATGCCATGTAGGGACACCTAAGACAGATGGGTCATGGTAGAGAGTCCACCCTGACTCATCCCATAAACAGGAGGCGGAAATAACAGGAGGTCAGGGAATCCCTTGGAGCATCCTTTTGAACAGAAAATCTTGCTCAGCAAATCTCTGCCTCAGTCAGAGGTTTTCACCTGCAGTGCAAGGTCCTATAAATTTCCAGGTGAATGACCATACATTTTGGCAGCCAAAACAAAGGAGGAAATATGAATGCTCATATGATTCAGTGTGTAAGAAAGGAAGGCAAACCAAAAGCATGAGGAAAAACACACTTATCAGTGGTATTAAAACCAGAGAATCACTTCTCTGGGGCCTCACACAGAGGACACTGTTTAATTTAAATAACAATGCCCACAAGAACACCCTGGTTGTAAATATTCAACATTCAGCATTCAACAGAAAGACCATAATCATGAGATCTCGGGGCGTTTCCACTGGTGATTTGCAAACTAGAAATAGATTTTACAGTACTTAGAGGAGCAGATGGACAGTATAACCCTCAGACAGTCCTGCATAAGCATCATTTTCTCAGAACCATGTTGATAAGCACAGAGAATCTGTGCCTTTGAGAACCAGCCCCCTGAGTGGTATAGCAGCAGTATTACATGGTGGCGAAAAATCCAGGTTCTAGACTCATACTTACCCAACTGCTAACTGTCAATTCTATGACCTTGGGAAAGTCACTTACCCTCCCTGGGCCTCAGTTTTCTTGTTGGTAAGAACGGGGATAACAATAGGATCTATATCATAGAGTTGTTATGAACAAAAAATAAAATGTGTGGAAAGCACGTAACTCAATATGGGAGACATGGTAGGCATTTAATAAATGTTAGTTATTAACACATGCTATGAAGGGAAAACATTAACTCTCCTAACACATCACTTCCTTTAGTTGAGTTTAGTTATATTTCATTCTGGCTTCTAATTTCTATTCATTTCTTTTTAAAATTAGTTTTTATTGGAGTATAGTTGCTTGACAGCATTGCATTAGTTTCTCCTGTGCAGCAAAATGAATCGGTCAGCCATACATATACATACAGCCCTTCCTTTTGGACTTCCTCCCCGTTCAGGTGACATTGAGTGCATTGAATGCATTCAGTGCATTGAGTTGAGTTCCCTGTGCTACACACTAGGTTCTCATTGGTTGATTTCTTTCCAGTGTCTCTGCTAAAGTGAGGGAAGGAATCCACTTGATTAGGCAGTTACTCCTTTTAGGTGAAAACATAAGCCTCACTTCTTGAAAGAAGCATCATCTTTCAGGAATGTTCCTAAACTAACCATTAATCATGCAGCTCAAAGGCCTCCACACAAGCCATACATCTCTTGTGGGAGGAAGCTCCCTTGGTTTCCGCCCAGAGTGTTCCTCTCGGGATTCAGAGTCAAACGTTACTAGCCTCAGGAATGTTCTGTTTCAGGGTTTCCATGGGGCCATTCAGTAATGGTTTATTAAGCACCTACTATGTGCCAGGTACTGTGCTTGCTCCTGAGCCTCTTATAGTGAACAGATTGCATGCATCCTTGCTCACAGGGCCCCCAGACAGGCTCCTCAGCTCCTACTCCTCACGTGCTTCAACATTTTGCAAAACATAGTTTATTTTAAAAGAGCTTTTTGATCTTCCCTTAAAAATAGAACTCCTCTGTCCTACTTGAATCCCCAAATGGATGATAAGCGTTTGGTCCAGTGGTCTGTCCATCTGCCTGTGTTGGTCTCATTCCACTCCAGGCCTCTCAGCAGGGCTCCTCTGTGTAGAAAATATGTTCCACCTATAGAACCACCCCATGGCTGATCCAAGTACCACAGGCGTCAATGCATTCCTGAAGTCGCATCATTTTATCAGCAAGTCTGGACACACAGACTGGACACGTGGTTGATGTATCTCCAAGAACCTGGCCTGCTCACTGCCAGCCAGCAGCGAAGCTTGAGCTTGCAGACTAGCCAGAGAATTGCAGTGGTGCAGACGTGCTGCCTTCTCCCACCCCGAGGCTGCACCCTGACTCTGGATGCTCACAGTCTCCTTGGAGGCTCTCGCTGCACTATAATAATCTTGGTAAAAGTAAGCCTTTGTGATTCTAGGCAATCAATTAGGTCAACATTGAATTGTGTGGATACTCACTGAGCTCAGCAAATGAATGGAATCAACATCTTCACTTTTAGCTCCTTGGCATGCTCCAGTTTCTCTTAAAGTGGCCTATCTTTGAGACGCAAAGGCAAAAGTCATTCAGAGTGGCCACAAAAGGGAGAAGGCACGGTATCCATTTTCCTACTCTTTATGCAAACATACTTTTGATCAGGTCGACCGTACTTTCTGTGTCCAAAGAATAGATAGATCCTTGAGTCTTATTACTGGAGAAGGAAATGGCAACCCACTCCAGTACTCTTGCCTGGAAAATCCCATGGACAGAGGAGCCTGGTAGGCTACAGTCCATGGGGTCACAAAGAGTTGGACACGACTGAGTGACTTCACCTCACTTCACCTGAGTCTTATTGAGAACCACAGATCTCTGGGTATTACATTTGTTGTTGTTGTTCGGTCATTCAATCCTGTCTGACTTTTTGTGACCCCATGTGTTGCAGCATGCCAGGCTCCCCTGTCCTTCTTTATCTCCCAGAGTTTGCTCAAATTCATGTCTATTGAGTCAATGATTTGCTATCTAACGTCTCATCCTCTGTCATCCCCTTTTCCTTGAGCCTTTCCCAGCATCAGGGTTTTTTCAATGAGTCAGCTCTTCCTATAAGGTGGCCAAATTATTGGAGCTTCAGCATCAGTCTTTCCAATGACTATTCAGGATTGATTTCCTTTATGATTAACTGGTTTGATCTCCTCGCAGTCCAAGAACTCTAAAGAATATTTTCCAGCAATACAATTCAAAAGCATCAATTCTTCAGTGCTCAGCCCTCTTTCTGGTCCAGTTCTCACATCCATGTGTGACTACTGGAAAAATGACACCTTTGACTATATGGACCTTTGTTGGCAAAATGATGTCTCTGGTTTTTAATATGATATCTACTTCAGTTCCTCTTCATTTTCTGCCATAAAAATGAAATCTGAGGTTGTTGATATTTCTTTTGACAATCTTGATTCCAGCATGTGATTCATCCAGCCCAGCATTTCACATAACGTGCTCTGTATAGAAGTTAAATAAGCCAGGTGACAATATACAGTCTTGATGTACTCCTTTCCCAATTTTCAACCAGTTATTTTGTCCTTCTCCAGTTCTAACTGCTGCTTCCTGACCTGCATACAAGAGCTGGTAAGGTGTTCTGGTATTTCCATATCGTTAAGAATTTTCCACAGTTTGTTGTGATCCACACAATCAAAGGCTTTAGCAAAGTCAGTGAAGCAGAAGTAGATGTTTTTCTGGAATTCTCTTGCTTTCTCTATGATCCAACAAATGTTGGCAATTGATCTCTTGTTGCTCTGCCTTTTCTAAACCTGTTTGGAAGTGTGTACTGCTGAAGCTTAGCTTGAAGGATTGTGAGTATAATCTTGCCAGTGTGTGAAATGAGCACAGTTGTACAGTAGTTTGAACATTCTTTGGCATTGCCTTTCTTTGGGATTAGGATGAAAACTCATATTTTCCAGTCTTGTGGCTACTGTTGAGTTTTCTAACTTCACTGAAATATAGAGTGTAGCACTTTAACAGCATCATCTTTTAGGATTTTGAAAAGCGCTGCTGGAATTCCATCACCTCCACTAGCTTTGTTTATTGTAATGCTTCCTAAGGGTCACTGACTTCACACTCCAGGATGTCCGGCTCACAGTGAGTAGCCACACCATCGTGGTTACCCAGGTCATTAAGACCTTTTTTGTATAGTTCTTCTATGTATGGTATGACATAGAAGACTAGTATAATATAGTGTCACTTGTATGTGGAATCTAAAAAAAAAAGGCATAAATGGAACTCACATACAAAACGGAAATAGAGTTAACAGATGCAGAAAACAAACATGGTTACCAAGGGGTAAGAGGGGGAAGGGAGGGATAAATTGGGAGACTGGAACTGATACATATGCTCAGTATGGGGCTTCACTGGTGGCTCAGAGAGTAAAGAATCTGCCTGCATTGCTGAAGACTCAGGTTCAATCCCTTTATTGGGAAGATCCCCTGGAGAAGGGAATGGCAACCTGTTCTAATATTCGTGCCAGAAGAATTCCATGGACAGAGAAGCCTGGCAGGCTATATAGTCCATGGGGTCTCAAAATCTTGGACATGACTGAGTGACTAACACTTAACACTACTATATATAAAATAGATAACTAATAAGGGCATACTGTATAACACAGAGAACTGTACTTAGTATGCTGTAATGAAAGTACTTACAGAAAAGAATTTTTAAAAATGGATATATGTATATGTACCACTGATTCACTTTGCTATACACTTGACATTAATGTAACATTGTAAACCAACTATAATCTAATTAAAATTTTTAAAAAATCTCTGGGTCTTGTTAAGATTATTCAGATCTCTACTTCCATCTATCTTATGGACAGAGGTTTGTGACATTGTACAGGAGGTAGTGATAAAGACCATCCCCAAGAAAAGTAATTTCAAAAAGGCAAAATGGTTGTCTGACGAGGCCTTAAAAATAGCTGAGAAAAGAAGAGAAGCTAAACTCAAAGGAGGAAAGGAAAGATATACCGATTTGAATGCTGAGTTCCAAAGAATAGCAAGGAGAGATAAGAAAGCCTTCCTCAGCAATCAATGCAAAGAAATAGAGGAGAACAATAGAATGGGAAAGACTAGAGATCTTTTCAAGAAAATCAGAGATACCAAGGGAACATTTCATGAAAAGATGGGCTTGATAAAGGACAGAAATTGCATGGACCTAACAGAAGCAGACGATATTAAGGAGAGGTGGCAACAATACACAGAAGAGCTATACAAAAAAAGATCTTCATGACCCAGATAATCACGAAGGTGTGATCACTCACCTAGAGCCAGACATCCTGGAATGTGAAGTCAAGTGAGCCTTAGAAAGCATCACTATGAACAAAGCTAGTGGCCACAGGACTGGAAAAGGTCAGTTTTCATTCCAATCCCAAAGAAAGGCAGTGCTAAAGAATGTTCAAACTACTGCACAATTATACTCATCTCACACACTAGCAAAGTAATGCTCAAAATTCTCCAAGCTAGGCTTCAACAGTACGTGAAGAGTGAACTTCTAGATGTTCAAGCTGGATCTAGAAAGGTGAGAGGAACCAGAGATCAAATTGCCAACATCCACTGGATCATTGAAAAACAAGAGTTCCCAAAAAACATCTGCTTATGCTTTATTGACTACGCCAAAGCCTTTGACTGTGTGAATCACAACAAACTGTGGAAAATTCTTCAAGAGTTGGGGATACCATTCCACCTGACCTGCCTCCTGTGAAATCTGTTTGCAGGTCAAGAAGTAACAGTTAGAACCAGACATGGAACAACAGACTGGTTCCAAATAGGGAAAGGAGTATGTCAAGGCTATATATTATCACCCTGCTTATTTAACTTATATGCAGAGTACACCATGGGAAATGCTGGCCTGGATGAAGCACAAGCTGGAATCAAGAGTGCTGGGAGAAATATCAATAACCTCAGATACGCATATGACACCACCCTTATGGCAGAAAGTGAAGAACTAAAGAGCCTCTTGATGAAAATGAAAGAGGAGAGTGAAAAACTTAAAACTTAAAGCTTAAAATTCAACATTCAGACAACCAAGATCATGGCATCCAGTCCCATCACTTCATGGCAAGTATATGGAGAAACAATGCAAACAGTGATAAGCTTTATTCTGGGGGGTTCCAAAATCACTGCAGATGATGACAACAGCCATGAAATTAAAGGATGCTTGCTCCTTGGAAGAAAAGCTATGACCAACCTAGATAGCATATTAAAAATCAGAGACATTACTTTGCCAACAAACGTCCGTCTAGTCAAGGCTATGGTTTTTCCAGTAGTGATGTATGGATGTGAGAGCTGGACTATAAAGAAAGCTGAGTGCCAAAGATGCTTTTGAACTGTGGTGTTGGAGAAGACTCTTGAGAGTCCTTTGGGCAGCAAGGAGATCTAACCAGTCCATACTAAATGAAATCAGTCCTGAATATTCATTGGAAGGACTGATGCTGAAGTTGAAACTCCAATACTTTGGCCACCTGATGTGAACAACCAACTCATTGCAAATGACCCTGATGCTGGGAAAGATTGAAGGTGGCAAGAAAAAGGGATGACAGAGGATGAGATGGTTTGAGTAGGCTCTGGGAGTTGGTGATGGACAAGGAAACCTGGCATGCTGCAGTCCATGGGATGACAAGGAGTCAGACACGACTGAGCAACTCTACTGAACGGAACTACCTTTCTGCATCTAGATTCTTGTAACACTTTATATCAGGCAGAACAAGGGAGTACAGAGAAGTCAAGCATCTTGTTCAAAACCACAAAGCAGGAGAACAACTGAGTTGGGACTGGAATTTAGCTCTGACTCCAAAGCCATATTTTCTGTTATATCAGGGTTTCTCAACCTTGGCACTATCAACACTTGGCAGCCAGATAATCCTTTGCTGTCTGTGTGTCCTACATCCTATATTTTAGAATGTTTAGCAGCAACTTGGACCTATACCAACCAGCTGCCTGTAGCAATCTCCATTTGTGGTAGCCAAAATTTTCTCTAGACATGGCCAAATGTCCCTGCATTAAAAACTGCTGCTTATGATAGAGAAAAATCCTTTACCCAACCTAAGTGGTCCTTCCTCCTGAAAAATCATTGAAAGAAGAAATTACATAAGGCACTATAATAGGGACTGTACCACTGCAAAGATACATGAAGCATTTACCTTTTAGGAGCTTAAGAAAAAGGCTCTAGAATCAGGGAAAGAAAGTTGGGATTGCTTGTGGGGATAGTAATTCGTTTTATCAAGGGAGGGAGCTATTAAAGAATTGTTGTTTATTCATTGATCTGTCCAACATTATCAATACCCTATAATGATGTGATGGTAATGTGGATTGTAATAATCACAGGTACAACAACACACTTGCTAATACTGCAAATGAGGAAACTGAAACTGAGGAAAGTGAAGTGGCCTGCTTCAGATCAGGCAGCTGTGAAGAGGAAAGGCCAGCACAGACATTCTTTTCTGTCTGGTTCAGACCAGCATTTATGGGATCACCAAGGGTTGACAGTCACAGATGCTGCAAAAGACCCAAGTGCAAGCACTTGGCAGAAGCTTCAGAAGGGAAGTGAAAACAGCAAATTAAGCACGAGTTGCAGTGCTGAGTAAAATAAGAATATTAATCATACATATTTGGATAAAGCATCCCAGATGTCTAGCGACATTAGCCTGTTTGTGTATTATAAATGCAGACAGTGCTTTATTTAATAATCATTTAAGAATCAAATTGCAATATGTGTTTGCCTTAAAAAGAGGACTGCTTTTAACTGGTAAACATATTTAACTAAGGCAAATTAGAAACATTGGGGCGAAGGAAAGACTTTTTCTTTACATAAACTTAATTGAAAAAAGAAGCTCAAATGATATCACATTTTTTAATCCTAGCTTGTTCACAGACTGAAGCCACGCTGGTGATGTTTCTGCCCTTTGTGCCTCTGAGACACTTCTGCAGGCTCCAGAGAACTGCTCTGAATTGTTCAGCACAGACGTGAGGCCTGCCTTCCTCTCCTATGATGGCTGGCAGCGTAAGGAAGACCTGCCAAGCCTCTCTGCTGGCGCCCAGCTGGCAAGGCCTGGAGCTGTCACGGTGATGGGAAGCAAACGGGCCTTCTCTGCTTTCACTTCCTGTGACTGCAAGGCTTCATTCTTCTCAGTGACTGCAGGTTTACTCTATGCAGTCCACTCTGAAATGGTCTTCTTCAGGGGGGTAAATTTTATAGTACAGGGAAAAATTGTTTTTAATCTTTCAAGAGATGTCATAAAAAGTGCTTAATGTACTGGAAAAAAATGACATGAAATAGCTTTCAATGTAAAAAAGTTGGGAAATATTTATAATATGTATGACAGAAAAGGACCTATGGTTTTTAATATACAAAGAGCTTTCATAAATCAAGAAGACAAAGATGATTAACTCAATAGAAACACAAAAGAAGCATACAGGAAGACATTTCATGTGAAGAAATGCACTGGCCAATAAATATAAGAAAACCATGTTCACCATCACAGATTTTAAAAATTAAAATGAGATGTGTTTTCTACTTATTATCGATGTATATGACATATATGTGATGCATATATTTCAAAACATATATATAATGTATACATATATATATGACAAAACAGAGTCAATCTTGCTATTCTAGAATTTTTTTTTCATTTCAAATTCTCACCACCTTGCAATTGTCAGATAAATTTATATTCATATGTCAACATTTTAAAGAGGAGAAAAGTTCAATGAATAATGTATAGTAACAAATATTTAATGAAACAGATTTGGCAATCAAATACTAAATTTGCAGTGCTTCAATCAAATCTGTTTTGTAATTACTTCTGTAAATCTCATCTCTCCAGAAGCATCTCTAAGCTCCTTATGGAAGGTGGTAGCACATGTTTTCCCTAAAAAGTAGCTGTTTAACATAACTGCTGTTAATTAACTTGAGTAAGACAAAAATGCAACATAGAAGAAGAACTGGACTAAGAATTCAGAGACTGTTCCCAGTGCCAGGTTTTACACTAAAAAGACTGGTGATCTTCAGCAAGTCCCTGAAATCCTCTGGCTTGCATTTTTCTCACCTTTTAAATGAGTGTTAGACAAATTAAAGTTAAAATTTTACAACCCCATGCATAATTGATTTCCCCTAAGTCTACTTGGCCACCTGATGCGAAGAGCTGACTCACTAGAAAAGATCCTGATGCTGGGAAAGATTGAAGGCAGGAGGAGAAGGGAATGACAGAGGATGAGATGGTTGGATGGCATCACCAACTGGATGGACATGAGTTTGAGCAAGTTCTGGGAGATGGTGAAGGACAGGGAGGCCTGGCATGCTGCAGTCCATGAGGTCACAAAGAGTCGGACACGACTGAGCTGAACCGAAATTTAACTGAAGTCTAACATCTAGGATTTGACCAGCTTCTGTGACTTCATTGTTCTTCTGTTACTGTAGATTTCAGTTCAGCTCAGTCGTGTCTGACTCTGTGACCTCATGGACTGCAGCACACCAGGCTTCTTTGTCTAAGAGTTTGTTCAAATTCATGTCCATTGAGTCGGTGATGCCATCTAACCATCTCATCCTCTGTCAACCCCTTGTCCTCCCACCTTCAATCTTTCCCAGCATCAGGGTCTTTTCCAATGAGTCAGTCATTGCATCAGGTGGCCAAAGTATTGGAGTTTCAGCATCAGCCCTTCCAATGAACATTCAGGACTGATTCCCTTTAGTATTGACTGGTTGGATCTCCTTGCAGTCCAAGGGACTCTCAAGAGTCTTCAACACCACAGTTCAAAAGCATCAATTCTTCAGCGCTCAGCTTTCTTTATGGTTTAGTTCTCACATCCATACATGACTACTGGAAAACCATAGCTTTGACTAGATGGACCTTTGTCAGCAAGGTAATGTCTCTTATTTAACTCCCAATTTCCTCAGCAGTTATATGGTGAGAATAATAGTACCTAACTCATAGGGTTGCCATGTGACTTAAAGACTGTCACCTACAATATGCTCAATAAATGTCAGCCAGTTGCAGCAATAATAGTGATAGTGCTATTAAATAGCTTTTAATGTAAGTGACAACCTTGACCTTTATCATGTTTTAACATTTCCCTTCTTCCTTCATTATGGGATCATAAGAGGAAAGGTGATTTCAGTGCAAAAGCAAGAAGGAGGAATTACTACTTCCGCGTACATTATTCCTGAGAAATGTGGAAAAGTGCCCATATTGACTCTCCAGCAGGATCTTTGTATCAGATAAGTTTCTTATGAAGTGGACTCAAATTTTTTTTTTTTTTTTTTTGCTTTCAGATATTTGAGTTCAGCAAGAAAATAAGCATGCATTTATGAAACACATACTGTATATTTTGGCTTCCCAGGTGGTTCAGTGGTAAAGAGTCACAGGAGACGTGGATTCAATTCGATCCCTGGTTAGAGGATATCCCCTGGATTAAGAAATGGCAACCTGCTTCCGTATTCTCTTGCTTGGAAAATGCCATGGACAGAGGCGCCTGGTGGAGTACAGTTCATGACATCACAAAGAATGGGACATAACTGAGTGACTGAGCACACATACACACACACACACACATACACTGTATATTTAGCACTGTTCTAGACACTAACACATGATGGCTAAGAAAAGAAAGATGTGGTTTCTGACCTATGTTGTAAACATTGAAGAGATAGAGAACAAAAGTAAATAATGGAGGTATAATCATTTTGCTATGAAGAGAAAAAAAAGCTCTGAAATGTAGAGTTTCCAGTAGGACTCACTGAAATAAATCCATTTGGTGATAATCCAATATGTTCAAGAAACCATGCATTTTAAGCATTTAGAGCAGATGACTATGGGATTTTGACAGATGTTGCCTGAAAAAGAAAAACTTGTATTCAAGTAACTTGAAGGAACTGTGGTTAAACCTTAAACAGATTCTTTTATTGCAGTGCTTATCAGAGCTTTTATTTACTGACACACAATGTTAGTTTTCCCAGGAAAACTATAGAGTGTACCGCCTTCCAGTCTTACTTAACTACAGAACCATATTTTCGCAAATCATCTTTAGTAGAACAAAGTTGACTTGTTCACGTGTTCTGGAAATTGCAACTTTAGAAAGATCATACAAAATTAAAAAAAAATTAAGTTATACTAAATGATTTTCTAAGAATATTTTTGAAAAATTCTGAAAAATTTTATACTGTAATATAGATACACTTGCTGCAAAGAATATTTCAGTCTAGTATTTTTATCTTGTTAGTCTTGAATGTCCCATACTTTACACCCCTAAAGAACCTGAAAAAATTTATTTTCTCAGTCTTCTTAGTATGCAAACAAGTTGACCTTGCCCTGGGTCAGTGCAGCCACAGAAACAAGTATAGACAGTAGAGTAGATCGGCAAGTTTTTCCAATTTTAGTGGGGAAGGAATAGAATATTTGATAATGGGAGAAAATGGGTAGCTAAAAAGGTCTGAACGTATGTGGGGCGGGGTGGATAAATTAGGAGTTTGAGAATAGCAGACACAAACTTCTATATATATAAGAGATGAACAGCACAGCCCTACTGTTTTAACACAGGGAACTATATTTAATATCATTTAATAATAATAATGGAAAAGAATATGAAAATAATATATGTATAACTGAATCACTTTGCTGTATCAGTTCAGTTCAGTCGCTCAGTCATGTCCGACTCTTTGCAACCCCATCAATCGCAGCACGCCAGGCCTCCCTGTTCATTACCATCTCTCGGAGTTCACTCAGACTCACATCCATCGAGTCCATGATGCCATCCAGCCATCTCATCCTCGGTCGTCCCCTTCTCCTCCTGCCCCCAATCCCT
>SJYT01052084.1:94060-105445 GCA_006410635.1 Cephalophus harveyi | reverse complement strand
AGAGGGGTGGGATGGGGAGGGGGACAGGGGGAGGTTCAAGAGGGAGGGGATATGTATATCTATGGCTGATTCATGTTGATATTTGGCAGAAAACAACAAAATTCTGTAAAGCAATTATTCTTCAATTTAAAAAAAATTTTAATAAAGTAAATCAAAACTAAAAAAATACATACAGCACATTTTTATTACCTCAGAAAGTTCTTTTGGGTTCCTTTTCAGTTAATTCCTGTCTATCTCACCCAGAAAGCAATGACTGTACTGATGTTTTTATTATAAACTAATTTTTCGTTTAGGATGACAAAATGTGAAATAATGTATATAAAGTGCTTAAACTATTTGGGGGTACCTGATAAGCATTAAAAAAGTTAAACCCAATTATTATTATTAATATTTCTATACAAAGTGATGATTAGGATGACATGCATAGAAAATGCTAGAAGAGAAATTTCCAAATTGACAGAGGATGAAGTGTATCTAAAAATCAAGAAAAGAGAAGGAGAAAACTTGGAATGAATATCTAAAAATAAGGTATCTTTTAACATTCATTGAATGTCTTCTAAATACTATGCCAAGAGTTTGTCATTTTAATTTTCACAATAGACAGCACTTCTCCTTCCCCCCCTCACATGGAGAAACAAACTCAAGGAAGTTAGGTAGCTTCCTAGCATCACAACGCACTGCTAAGTAATAGGGCTGGAATTCAAGCCTCTGTCCAACTCTGCTGCTGCTGCTACTAAGTCGCCTCAGTCGTGTCCAACGCTTAGTGACCTCATGGACTGCAGCCTACCAGGCTCCTCTGTCCATGGGATTTTCCTGGCAAGAGTACTGGAATAGGGTGCCATTGCCTAGAGCTCCTAGAACACCTTGATTGCCATATTAAAGACTAATAATGAGAAAGTAGAAAAAGAAATTAAGAAAACAATTCCATTCACCATTGCAACGAAAAGAATAAAATACTTGGGAATATATCTACCTAAAGAAACTAAAGACCTATATATAGAAAACTATAAAACACTGATGAAATAAATCAAAGAGGACACTAATAGATGGAGAAATATACCATATTCATGGATTGGAAGAATCAACATAGTGAAAATGAGTATACTACCCAAAGCAATCTACAGATTCAATGCAATCCTATCAAGCTACCAGCGGTATTTTTCACAGAACTAGAACAAATAATTTNCACTGTTTATAATAGCCAGGACATGGAAGCAACCTAGATGTCCATCAGCAGATGAATGGATAAGAAAGCTGTGGTACATATACACAATGGAGTATTACTCAGCCATTAAAAAGAATACATTTGAATCAGTTCTAATGAGGTGGATGAAACTGGAGCCGATTATACAGAGTGAAGTAAGCCAGAAAGAAAAACACCAATACAGTATACTAACACATATTTATGGAATTTAGAAAGATGGTAATGATAACCCTGTATGCAAGACAGCAAAAGAGACACAGATGTAAAGAACAGACTTTTGGACTCTGTGGGAGAGGGAGAGGGTGGGATGATTTGGGAGAATGGCATTGAAACATGTATACTATCATGTAAGAAACAAATCGCTAGTCTAGGTTCGATACAGGACACAGGATGCTTGGGGCTGGTGCACTGGGATGACCCAGAGAGATGATATGGGGAGGGAGGTGAGAGGGGTGGGTGTTCAGGGTTGGGAATTCATGTACACCTGTGGTGGATTCATGTCAATGTATGGCAAAACCAATACAGTATTGTAAAGCAAAAAAATAAAAATAAAATAAACTTAAAAAAAAAAAAAGACATGTAAAGCAAAAGGAAAAGAGCATTGAGACTTAAAATGGCAACATAGTAACCTTCATACTTTTCACATATTATCTCATCTCATCCCCAGAGAGTTTATTTCTACCCTCTTCCCCACTTTACTTTTGAGGAGTCAGAGTTCAAATTTTAATCTAGCTTCAAATGACAGTATCTCCCCACTGTTTAGCAAAAGAAAGAAGACTTTCTTTTAAATTAGGTCTCAAATCTTCCAAAACACTCAACAAAAAGGCCAAATTAAATCTCAGTATTTTAGATGGAAGGTTAAAGAATGTGATACAATCCTAAAGTTGGAAAACGCGGTGCTGTCAGATCAAGACAGATAAACCCTTACTCACTGTATACACATTTTACGCCCTGGGTGAGTGTGCATAAAGTATCTAGGTGCTGCTGAGTCGTACTCACTTTGGACAACATATCATCTATACTTTGGGTGTTTTGTACTATTTTTTAAAATTCTGTTAACTTTTACATGTGGAGGCATTGTCTGATCTTGTGAACTAGAAATAAAGCAATCAATATCTGAAGAACTGTTAGAACCTTCAGGAACCTCATATTAAAACAGTAAATTTGAAAGCTAGGATGCAAACTAGGATTGAAACAGAGAATTAGGGATTTCCAGATCCTATGAAATGTCATTGTATGTAAGCCTTATATTTTTTCCTTTTCATTTTTTAAAACAACGATTGATTTTTGACTGTGCCGGATCTTTGTTGCTGCCAGAGCATTCCTCTAGTTGCAGATAGGACTACTATCTAGTGGGGGCACACAGTCTTTTAACTGTGGTGGCGTGTCTCGTCGCAGAGGACCGGCTCTAGGGCAGGTAGGCTTTGGTGTCTGCGGCTGCCGGGTTCTAGAGCACAGGCTCAATCGCTGTGGGGCCAGGCACACCGTCTGCAGCAGGTGGGAATCTACCAGGACCAGAGACTGATCCTGTGTGTCCTGCCACCTCCAGATAAATTCACTGAGCCACCAAGGAAGCCCTCTTCCTTTTCCATTTCACTAATATTTGAACAAAACCAAATACAGTGACACTTTTTATATTAAAAGTCAAGAATTTTGCTAAAGCTATTATAGAAATACATTGACCCAAATCAGTACTTTATATTATTATAAAGTGAAAGTGAAAGTTGCTCAGTGGTGTCTGACTCTTCGCAACGCCATGGGCTATACAGTCCATGGAATTCTCCAGGCCAGAATACTGGAATGGGTAGCTGTTCCCTTCTCCAGGGGATCTTCCCAACCCAGGGATCGAACCCAGGTCTCCCGCATTGCAGGTAGATTCTTTATCTCTGAGCCACAAGGGAAGCCCAAGAATACTGGAGTGTGTAGCCTATCCCTTCTCCAGAGGATCTTCCTGACCCAGGAATTATATTAGTATAAGTTTCCCCTAAAATGGCAAGTCAACCTTTTCAATCAGGCTGTGCTAAACAAAGTATTGCTGTCAGTATCAAGGAATTATAAAATCAATAAATTGAGGACACCAGTTGAAGTCAAAGCATCTTTAACTCTGGCACCGATTCATTCTATTTTTGATGAAATAGACTCTTGAGTAGGGCACTAGGAGGCAACATGGACCCAACCAATTTTAAAAATAGCTTTTCCAGAAATGAAAAGCATGACTGTCCTCCTGATGACAGATAATACTTTCTTAAGTTTTAATATCACCTAAGAAAAACAGAGAGAGGGAGAAAATTTAAAAAACAAAAATAAAAACACTGAAGATTGTAATCAAGAATGACATAGTAGTCATCTCTGGTTACCAGACTTCAGGATATCAAGATGAGTAAAATGGGCTTGCCAGAGGCCCTAGTGGTAGAGAACTCGCCTGCCAATGCAGGAGACCTAAGATACTCAGGTTTGATCCCTAGGTCAGGAAGATCCCCTGGAGGAGGGCGTGGCAACCCACTCCAGTGTTCTTGCCTGGAAAATCCCAGGGACAGAGGGGCCTGGCGGGCTACAGTCCATGGAATCACAAAGAGTCAGATATGACTGAAGCAACTTAGCAAGCACACGCTAAGCACGTTGGACAAAAATTCCACTTTCACTCTGAATGGAGAAAGCTGAAAAAGAATGTTCTTCTCACCTCCACCCCCACCCCCCACCACACACACACACACACACACACACACAAAACCAACCGGGGGGGATAAAAAGCAATATACAAAATTACAGCTTCTCTTGAGCCCATCAGATAGCTGAGGTTTCAAGACAGTAAAACCTGGATTGAATTTCAAAGAGTGATAAGCTCCTTCAAGGAGAGACAGGACATGTGAACTGTGTCAGTGTTTCTAGAACACGGGAGGAAGAAGTGGATGCTGTAAAACTGGTAAGAAAATGTCAACTAAATTTTAAATGAATTTTTTTAAAGGCCAAATATGGACTAGCATGAAAAGTTTAAAACAACTGGGAGCCCAAAAGACTCAG
Source organism: Cephalophus harveyi (assembly GCA_006410635.1). Lineage (NCBI taxonomy): Eukaryota > Metazoa > Chordata > Mammalia > Artiodactyla > Bovidae > Cephalophus > Cephalophus harveyi. The sequence continues at coordinate 101,220 of SJYT01052084.1, read as the reverse complement.
AAGGAGTTCCCAAGGACACATTTAGAATTCTCACGGGCCTTGACTAGATACTCGAAAGAAAAAAAGAGCTTAGGGCAAGAGAGTGAAAACAGTTGGTGACGGACAGGGAGGCCTGGCATGCTGCAGTCCATGGGGTTGCAAAGAGTCGGACACGACTGAGCAACTGAACTGAGTGGAAACAGCCCTGCTCGGTGGTGCAGGCAAGCAAGGCACAATTGATCCGGGCCACTGGAGGATAAGCACAAGACCTTTCCTGTCCTCCAGGACACATTCCCCATAGAAGGCAAAAACCTGACATCATTGGGAGGGGGTAGAACGAACTTTTCATCCAGACACACGCACATATACACACAACCCACCTGGACTCGGGCAGAGAGATATTATTCTTTGGAGAGGGATGGAAGCAAAATCCACCTGTCCATAGCAGAGGGATGGGAAATCCTCTCCTGCACAGAATCTGCCAAGACTTGCTGCTCCTGGGACAGTGGCAGAAGAAAAAACCATCTAACCTTGGGAAAGGGCAGGGAATTCTCCATGGCTGAGGATCCTGCATGGATAGAGAGCAGATCTCGGCTACCCTTGCAGGAGATGCAGGAAACCTTCTGCACCTAAGACAAGCCACAAATGAAGGAGTCTTAGGAAATGTACTGTATCATTAGGAAAGTAATTGTGAATGACACAACAGGCAGTTCATATTGTCAAACTGGTTCCCGTGGAAGGTAGTTTGGCTTAGTGGTTGAGAAAAATTTCAGTCCTGAATCTGTTTTCTCCTTCAATATCTATATGACCTCTCAGTGTCTCAGTTTGTAAAATGGGAATAATTGACCCACGTCAAGGGGTATTGCTGAGGACATTAAAAGAGATTATGTATGGAAAGTTCTTAGAATGCTTCCAGGTGTGTATAAATGTCAACAAAAATGGTAACTATTCCTGCAAATACAGATGAAAACAAAATGTTGATTTGTAAAGACAACTGAAAAGTCATTATAGTAATCATCCGAATCCTCAATCTCTGGCTCTGTTTTCTGCAAGTTTATTCTGAGAGCTTTAAATATAGGCATTTTACCTGTTGAATTTTACTTCAGTGGTTTAGACTTGCATTTTTTAAAATGATTTATTTATTTTATTTTTGGCTGTGCTGGGCGTTCACTGGCACATGTGGGCTCAGCAGAATTTACTCTCACTGCAGAGCACCGGCTCTAAGGTGCGTGGGCTTCAGTGCTTGGGTTCAAAGGCTCCAGAGCGCAAGTTCAGTAGTGATGGCACGCAGGCTTGGGTTGCCCTGCAGTGTGGAATCTTCCTGGACCAGGGATCGAACCCATGTCCCTGCATTGGCATACAGATTCTTCACCACTGGACCACCAGGCAAGTCCTAGAGTTGCATTTTGAGTGCAGTCATCTAGCTTAGAGTGGGGCAGTACTCTCGACAAAAGAGACTAGAAAGAAAAACAATAAAGTATAGAAAATAGCTGCTAGAAAGTAGCAGAAAACTTCTGATGCGACTAGAACTGCAGGGACTGAATTTCTGGAAGGAAAAGGCCCAATCACCCGGACTCATCCTCTGTCACTTCCTTCACCCTGGGGGACACTGTTGGTTCTGGGAACAGACAGGAAGCTCACAATTCAGGCTCTCAGTCTGTGGAGAGCGCAGAAAAACTGGCAACGTATTTTGAGGAGACTTGAGGGGCTTCAAACCAATTTCCAGCTTTCCCCTTGAGATTTGTGCTGAATCCCCGGCTGCACGGGGCTGGAGCCAAGACCCTCATGGAAAGATTCTGAAGAGCTGAGCAAGGGATTTCTCTAGTCTCAAATACAGAGATGACATTTCTGTACTCACAAGGAGGGGGAGTAAAGAATATATCAGCTCCCAGTTGAAAATCCAAGGGGAGTAAGGAGGACCGGGGATAAATTTTTCAACTTTATAGCAACTGCAAATATCCAGCCTTTCCTCAGAACAGGTCATGATTGGATTAAGATCCCCACCCTAACTGCCTAGAAAGAAAAGGGTGAGAGATAACATCATCTGAAGTCTCTGTATTTTTAATAAGCAATCAAAATTCTTTAAAATTTAATAAGACCAACAAAGGACAGTCTGCATAACTAAAAACAATGGAATAATTAAGTCAGCAGAAGCTGCTGGAGTGTAGTAATGAGAACTCACAATGATAAACATGACTAAGCAAGAGAAAACAAATGACAGAGAGATTAAAAATTTAGCTAAAAACTGATCTTATGGAAGATATTCAAATGAAAATTCTGTAATTGAAAAGTACAATACAATTTTGATATTGTACAAAAGTGCAATACAAAAGTACAATATCATTTGAAAGTGAAATCAAACTGATTGGATTAAACTGAAATTTTAAACATAGACCTAAGAAGACCCTTTCCTTCTCATTTGTATGCAATGAGATCCTGACGCTGGGTGTAGAGTGAATGATGATGCGTTGACTTTTTCCCCTGTCACTGTCCTTCCTCCCACCCTCTGCCACTCAGGTTCTGTTATTAATTCAAAAATAAATATGACAGTGTGTGCCGTATACAGAGGCCCAAGCTGGGTGACCGCAGGTGGAAAGAGCAGCTGAGAGTTCAAGAGGAAAGATTGCTAAGGCCTGGTCTGCATCCTCAGAGGAGACCCCTGTATAATGAAGAACATTAGAAATTCAGGAGAGTGGCTGCTAGTCTGAGCTTCTTATTCACGAGCTGTGAGGCCTTAGGAAAGACTGTTTTCTCTAGACTTCAGTTTCATTCTGTGTAAAACAGGAGAGTGACCCAAATATCCATGTCTAAGATTCCTTCCAGTTCTGAGATTTAAAGCAAACTGAGCCAATCAGACAACATTCAGAAATCTCCAGATTAAGCATAGGAGAATCTATTCATGGTTTTCCTAAAGATGTTATAAAATCAGGTTTCTTGAGGTATAACTTATATAAAACACATTTCACCCATTTTAAGTGTAATGTTTCATACTTCTTGACAAATATACATATAGTTATGTAACTGCTACTGCAATCAAGATATAGAACATCTCCAACAACCCCAGAAGTCCCCATGTCTCTTTGTAGGCAATGTCAGCCTCTGGTAACCACTGATCTGATTCATGTCAGTGTGGTTTCACATTTTCTTAAATATCATATAAATGGAATCATGACAGTGTGTACTCTTTTATGCCCGGATCCCTTCCTTCAACATAATGATTTTCAAATGTACTCATGCTGATGCATTTATCAATGGTCCACTCATTTTGCACATTGCTGAGTAGTATTTCATTCTAAAGATTGAGGGCAGGAGGAGGATGAGAGGTTGAGGATGAAATGGTTGGATGGCATCATTGACTCGATGGACATGGGTTTGGGTGGACTCCGGGAATTGGTGATGGACAGGGAGGCCTCGCATGCTGCAGTTCATGGGGTTGCAAAGAGTCTGACACGACTGAGCTACTGAACTGAACTGAACTGAACTGTGCTTTGTTGATCAGTTTGTCAGTAGACAGATGACTGGGTTCCCAATTCTCAATGGAGTTATCATGCATAAAGTGACTATGGCCATCGGTGCATGATTTTTTTACGTAGACATGCTGTTTTGAATTGGGGTAAATACCCTGATGTAAGATATCTGGTTCACATAACAGCTGTAATTTTTGCTTTATGAAAACTCTACTAACCTGCGTTCCAAAGTAGCTGTACCATTTTGCGTCTCAACCAGCACCAAATGAGAGTTCCTGTTCCTCCATAGCCTCTCCAACACGTTCATGTGGTTTTAATTAGCATTTTCGTAATAGCTACTGATGGTCAATATCTTTTCATGTCCTTACATGCCATGTGTAACCTTTGGTGAGATGAATGACCTTTAAAATCCTTTAGTTCAGTTTTCTAATTTTTAATTGAAATTTGTACTGAGATCTTTATAGATTCACATAGAAATAATGTAGAGTGATCCTTTGTAAAATTTGCTCAGTTTTGGACAAGAGTAGCAGCCTGCAAAGCTAAAGTGAATATTACAACCAGCATATTGACATTGATATATCCACCAATCTTTTTCAGATTTCCCATGTTTTAGTGTGTATGTGTGTGCATTTGTGTGAAATTCTATACAGTTGCATCACTGGTGTAGGTTTGTGAATCTGTCACTCATGTTAAGGTAGTCAGCTCCAACACTGCAAGGATCACTCCTGATGCCCTTTCATAATCACGCCTACCTCTCCCACCTCCTCCTCTCCCAGGCCTATACTTGGCAATCCCTAATCTGTCCTCCATTTCTAAAATAACTTTCTAAAAGATATATGATTGGAATCACAGAGTGTGTAAGCTTTTGTGATTGACTTTTTCACCTAGCATGTTCCCTGAAGATTCATGCAAGCTGTTGGGTGTTTCAATAGTCCGTTCTTTTTTATTGCTGAATAGTATTCCATAGTATGGCTTACTCACAGATTGGTTAAATGCTCACCTAAATGACATCTGGCTTGATTCTAGATTTTGACTATTGCAAATACAGTTACTGTGAACACTCAAGTATATAGGAGCACAGGTAAAGAAATTCCACTCCACTCTCCCATCAAGAGACACCAGGTGACCTTGCCTGATGAAACCCCTTTCACCTCCACAGGCAGCATTAGCAGGGTTTCTATCACTATGTATAGCAATACATCTTATGGAATGGTTGCTTTTAATTGTCTATTGTAGCAAAGACTTTTTTTAAAATCACAAACTAGCCTTGCTTCCTCTTCATTCTTGCCTCACAGCCATGGCAAAAATTACCTTGAAACAGAACATGGTCTAAAAGTAAAAGCTAAAACTCTAAGTAAACATAGAAAAGCATCTTTATGAACTGGGGTTATGCAAACATTACTTAGGCTACAAAACACATGAAACATAAAAGACAAAATTATAAATTGGTCTTCAAATAAAATGAAAACTTTTGCTCTTCCCCAAACACTGACAACAAGCTGAAAAGGCAAGCTCTGTATTAGGTGAAAATATTTGCAATTCATAAAAGTAATAAAGGACTTATGTTCAGAGTATTTCAAGCATTTTTATGACTCCAAAGTCAGAATACAATTAAATATTGGGCCAAGTTAGGGCTGGCAAGAGGAAGAAGTAAAATGAAACAGTTACAGCAAGGACCCAATCCAGTAGGTCTCTTTTACCCTTGGCCCAACACTGTACTTTCCTGCTTGGAGAAAATATCACCATTTTGAAACGAATAGGCAACCACTGGAACTTGAGCTTGTTCCATTAATCCCACTGATGTATCCAAGTGGCATATGGGCACCTTGGGGTCCATTTTCTCCCATATTCAGCTATCTCCTGGGCTGGTTCTCTCTGCAACCCTAGAACCCAGAGAGAGGTGGGAAATATGGAGAGTTACTTACAAAGTGCTCCCTTTTCTAATCCATTAACTCTTTTTTTCTCTTCTTCCAACATTTCACTGCAACAGCATCCCCTTAAGCCACAAGAGGGAGGTGGCCTCTGACAGGATGAAGTCTGGTTATGCAATGAGTACCAGCCCTAGGGGTCATCCTCAGTAGGGGCTTAGGCTCTCAGGCTAAATCCAGGCACTGGCATAGTCTTTTCAACAACTGATGCTTGAATGACTGGAATCTACATGCAAAAGAATGAAGCTGGATGGCATCCTCATATCATGCTCAAAAACTAATTAAAAATATATGATAGATCTATAGCTAAAAGTATAAACACTGTGGAAAAAATATAGGAATACATCGTCAGGACCCTACATTAGGCAAAGCCTTCTTAGCTATGAGATCAATCACACAGGAGAGAAAAGAAACAATGAACAAATCAGATGTCATCAAAGTAAAAACCTGTTAGACTTCAAAGGATGCCATCAAGAAAGCAAACAGATAACCCATATGAGAAAATGTTTATAAATCTGATATGAGATTTTTATATAGAATTATATAAAGAACTCTTTTACAATTAAATAATAAAAGGACAGTGGCTCAGATGGTAAAGAATCTGCCTCCAAAGTGGGAGACCTGTGTTTTATCCCTTAGTGGGTAAGATCTGGATTTGCCTAGAGAATTCCATGGACAGAAGAGCCTGGTGGGCTAAAATCCAAGGGCTCCAAAAGAATCAGACACAACTCAGTGACTAACACTTTCAATGAAAAGGCAAGGGGCCAATTTAATATGGGCAGACCATCTGAATAGATATTTATTTAAGGAAGATATGCAATTGGCCAATAAAAATATGAAAAGATACTTTTTATCTTTAGAAATCAGTTAAATACAAACCAAAACCATGAGTTACCACTTCACATCCACTAGGGGAGCTATAATCAAAAACAGTGAGACAATAATAATTGTTGATAAGGATGTTGAGAAATTGGAAGTCTCATATATTCCTGGTGGGAATGTAAAGTGATACAACCATGTTGGAAGAGAATTTGGCAGTACCTCAAAAAGTTAAATATAAAGTTACTGTAAAGTTACTGTTTTTTATGAGCCAGAAAGTCTACTCCTAGGGTATACATCCAAGAGAACTGGAAACATATGTCCACAGAAAAACTTGTACATGAAGTGAAGAAGTCAAGCATGAAAGACCACATATTCTATGATTCAGTTTATTAAAAAATGTTTAGAATAGGCAAATCCAAGAGATAGAAGGATTTTCCCAGTGGCTCAGTAGTAAATTATTCCCTGAATCCCTTGGTTGGGAAGATTCCCTGGAGAAAGGAAATGGCAACCCACTCCAGTGTTCTTGCCTGGGAAATCCCATGGAGCAGGAGCCTGGTAGGCTACAGTCCCTGAGGTTGCAAACAGTCGGATACAACCTGAGCGACTCAACAACAATGGAGATAGAAAGTAGATTAGTGATTGCTAGGAAACGGGGAGAGGGTTAACAATTGAGAGTAACTGCTCATGGTTAAGACTCTACACATGGACATCACCAGATGGTCAACACCGAAATCAGATTGATTATATTCTTTGCAGCCAAAGATGGAGAAGCTCTATACAGTCAACAAAAACAAGACCAGGAGCTGACTGTGGCTCAGATCATGAACTCCTTATTACCAAATTCAGACTCAAATTGAAGAAAGTAGGGAAAACTGCTAGACCATTCAGGTATGACCTAAATCAAATCCCTTAAGATTATACAGTGGAAGTGAGAAATAGATTTAAGGGCCTAGATCTGATAGAT
>SJYT01052084.1:9180-69972 GCA_006410635.1 Cephalophus harveyi | reverse complement strand
ATGCTTTTGAACTGTGATGTTGGAGAAGACTCTTGAGAGTCCTTTGGACTACAAGGAGATCCAAGCAGTCCATTCTGAAGGAGATCAGCCCTGGGATTTCTTTGGAAGGAATAATGCTAAGCTGAAACTCCAGTACTTTGGCCACCTCATGCCAAGAGTTGACTCATTGGAAAAGACTCTGATGCTGGGAGGGACTGGGAGCAGGATAAGAAGGGGACGACAGAGGATGAGATGGCTGGATGGCATCACGGACTCAATGGACGTGAGTCTGAGTGAACTCCAGGAGTTGGTGATGGACAGGGAGGCCTGGCGTGCTGCGATTCATGGGGTCGCAAAGAGTCGGACATGACTGAGTGACTGAACTGAACTGAATATAAAACATTGTTCTTCCATCAGTCGTGACTCTACTTATTTCCCTACTAGCGGAATATTTGAAGTAAAGCCTCCAATGCTTATAAAAATCTCCTTTTCACGTGAGAGCTATTATTTTAAGTAAACTTTAGACACCTGAAGGAATACTCATCTACTTTTCGTGGGAATGTAAATTGGTGCAGCTAGTATGGAAAACAGTATGAAGATTCCTCAAAAAATTAAGAATAGAACTACTATGTGATTCTGGGTATTTATCCAGAGAATGTGAGAACAGTAATTTAAAAAGTTATCTTCTCCCCTATGCTTATTAGTGCATTATCTATTGCAAGTAAGATATAGGAACTACCTAAGTGCTCATCAGTGGGTGAATGAATAAAGATGTGGTATGTGTGTGGGTATATATATATATAATATAATATAAATCATCCATAAAAAAGAAGAAATCTTGCCATTTGCAACAGCATGGATAGACCTTGAGGTTATTACATTAAGTAAAATAAATCAGTTGGAGAAATAAGATTACAATATGAGTTCACTCATTTGTGAAATTTAAAATAATTAAAATAAAGGAACACAACAAACACATAGATACAGAGATTATCAGAGGAGAAGGGGGCTAGCAAGATGGCATGGGTTAAGGGAATCAACTGTGTGATGACAAATGGAATCTAAGCTTTTGGTAATGAGCATGCTATAGTGTAGGAGTAAAACTATAATATTATATTCATAAAACTTATACAATGTCATAAGCCAATAAAATTAGTTTAAAAAAAAAAACATGGACCGGTATACAGATATGTGAGTAGAAAACCACTTTTAATTGTGCGGTTGTATTTTCAGTAGAGTCTGAGTTTCAAGTGGCAAAAGAGCAATTCAAAATGCCTCAAACAGATGAACAAAGAAACCAAAGAGGATTTTACTGCTTCGTGCGAACTGGCAAGTTAAAGTTTAAACCAGGGGTCATACACAGCTGGGCCAAGTCCTATCACTTCTCGCCTCCCTCCTCTCTCTCAGGCTGGCCTCCTCGTCTCTCCGTGTAATGGAACGAAAGAAAGTGTGAGTTGCTCAGTCTTGTCCGACTCTTGTGACCCCATGGACTGTAGCCTGCCAGGCTCCTCTGTCCATGGGATTCTCCAGGCAAGAGTACTAGAATAATGGAGTGGGTAGCCATGGCCTTCTCCAGGGCACCTTCCAGACCCAGGGACTGAGCCCATGTCTCCTGCACTGCAGGCGGATTCTCTACCATCTGAGCCACTGTAGCTCATCTGTCATCTGTCGCATGTTACATGGGGTGAGAAAATGATGGCAATTTCCTGTGGCCCCCCTTCCTAAAGCACTGATGGAAAGTGGCAGGAGGCACAGGAGAGGATTCTGCAGGTCGGTTGGATCACAGGCTCCTCTCTAGATCTGTCACTTTAGCCAGGAGGGACGAGGGCCTTTGATTTGGAGGACATAAAGGAAGATGTGTTGACTAGAAATCCTGCCAGAATCACATAATATATGGGGATATGATTTTGTATCATTCTCTTCTTATCCATAAAATGTGAAATCACTCTCCCCCCAATAGGGTGATAGTGATGATGAAATGACATTACGTTTGAAAGTTACAGTATAGAACTGAGCAATAAATGCTAACTATTAATAATTATTATAACAGTGAAATAAAAATGAGGACTCTTTATGTAGTGGAAACAGAAACCATCTTCATTTCTTGATCTGTAATGGTATCTTTTGCCTGTCTCATTACTTTCCCCAAGGAAAGAGCAAATTTAAAGAGCAGGGACCCATGACTTTTATTCCTCATGTTTCCATGACAACAACTATCCCAGAGAAAGGAAAGAAACTAACATATATTAAGCACTCCACATTTTAGTAGAGACCTTAACATGTGATCTACTTAAATGCACAGCAACTTGCTCAAGCAGTCATATGATAACTGTTTGTTCAATGAATGTAAACTGATTGATGTCACACATCTGGCATAAGGTAACTTCTTAAAAGTTCAGCTAAAGATGAAACAGAACATACACATTGTATTGTATTAGAAGTAATAGCAACTCTTTGATATTTCACATTAAAACAAAACTTTCATCAGGTTTCTCTAAGCTCTTTTGAAACAAAATTTTGTCCTAATAGAAAGCATAATCTGGGCCAACTGGAGTTTTGAGTTTCAGAATTTTATGTCTACCGTGACAGTTTCAGTGAGTATATCGCACTTGCATGCCGTGTGCTCATTCATGTCTGACTCTTTGCTCCTCCTCTGTCCATGGAATTTTCCAGGCAATAATACTAGAGTGGGTTGCCATTTCCTCCTCCAGGGGATCTTCTTGGCCCAGGGATCCAACCAGTGTTTCCTATGTCTCCTGAATTGCAGGTGGATTCTTTACCCACTGAGCCACTGGGGAAGTAGGTATATACTAAAGCCTGTGCCTGAATATTAACATTCTGAGAGGCTATCAGTTAGTTCAGTTGCTCAGTCGTGTCTGACTTTTTGCGACCCCATGGACTGCAGCATGCCAGGCTTCCCTGTGCATCCACCAATGCCTGGAGTTTACTCAAACTCATGTCTGTTGAGTCAGTGATGCCATCCAACTGTCTCATCCTCTGTCATCCCCTTCTCCTCCTGCCTTCAGTCTTTCCCAGCATCAGGATCTTTTCAAATGAGTCAGCTCTTTGCATCAGGTGGCCAAAGTGTTGGAGTTTCAGCTTCAGCATCAGTCTTTCCAATGAATATTCAGGACTGATTTCCTTTAGGATGGACTGGTTGGATCTCCTTGCAGTCCAAGGGACTCTCAAGGGTCTTCTCCAACACCACAGTTCAAAAACATCAGTTCTTCGGCTCTCAGCTTTCTTTATAGTCCAACTCTCACATCCATACATGAGTACTGGAAAGACCATAGCTTTGACTAGACAGATCTTTGTTGGCAAAATAATGTCTCTGTTTTTTAATATGCTGTCTAGGTTGGTCATAACTTTTCTTCCAAGTAGTAAGCATCTTTTAGTTTGAGAAACTATCAGATTGAACAAAATAAGTGGGTTTGTTGAGATGGAAAATTCACTCATCAGTGCAGTGAAATACTGTTCATTTTCTCCTCAGAGACATTTGCCCCCATCTTTGAGAGTTACTTTGACTAGTTCATCAGCATTTCTGACCTGTTTATTGGGATTTCTCATGCTCTCTTCTCTTACAGTTCTGGGGAGTTTTGTGGTGCTTGGGGATCCCAGAAAGTCAAGAATATTTTCAGACAGAAAAAAAACAGAGATGCATCTAAATTTAAACCCATGCATAATGCTAGTTCCAACATCCCAGTGTGAGTCATGAATGGAGAAGTGATGAAAACATAGGTAGATAACAACAGTGGTATAAAAGACTCCTAGGATTTCTCTTTGTGGAAAAATGCTAGGACTATGCTCCATAATGCCATTAATGTATAGCTGTGGGCTTTCTCCTATGGCCCTACTTTTTTTCTTGTCACAGTTTTATTCCTATTTGTTTGCACACTACACATTTCATCCATTTAAAGCATGATGGAATTAAGCTGCTGGGTTGGAGTCCTTGCTTTGCCCGTTGGTTTCTGTGTGAGCTTTGGCAAATTGCTCACTATCTGTGTACTTCAGTATAAAATGAGGAGATGAATACTTTTGTGTAGCGTTGCCATGGGAATTGAATGGCATAATAAAGTTGCACATCAGTGATTGTCCTATAGTATGTGTTCTATAAATAAAAGTTGATACAGCACTATAAAGCGGTATATGAGTGTTGATGACAGAATCAATCAAGAGCTGTGTAAATTGCAGGAAAATTGGCATCATTTACCGAGATAGACAGGCTTCCCAGGTGGCGCTAGCAGTAAAGAACCCACCTACCAATGCAGGAGACATGAGACCCAGGTTCAGTCCTTGGGTAGGGAATGGCAGGAGGGCATGGCAACCCACTCCAGTATTCATGCCTGGAGAATCCCTTGGACAGAGGAGCCTGGTGGCCTATGGTCCACTGAGTCACAAAGTGTTGGACATGACTGACTCGACTTACCATGCACTCACAGAGATAGGCGAGACTAAAAGTCTGTGCCATAGTGCTCATCTTTAAGGAATGGGTAGGATTTCCATGCAAAGAAAGGAAAAGAATATTGCAGACAGCAGGAAGAGCTAGCTGAACAAAGTAGTCTAAAGTGGCTAGATCCCAGTGTCCCAGGAAGAATGTATGTAGGCATATATATTCTGTTTCCTTAAATACATTTGGAGCTGCAGCCTCTGCATTTAGAAACAAATCATGTTTTCAGAAGAGATGTCTTGGTTTGGGCATCTGACTTCTCTCTTGACTCATGGTGAATTATTTACATGTTTGTGTCTCCTAGCCAATCATAACACTTTAAGATCTGAGACCATGACTTAGTTATTCACATGTCCACAACAGTGCCCATCCAAGTGTGGGGATACAGTCATTGTTCAATGAATATTCGTCAAGGGAGAGAAGGAATCCATGAATATTCATTTTGCAGACAGTATGCATAACAATTTTCTGTGATGGATGAGGGTTATTATACTTAGTTCTGATCTTACCATGCATATCTTAGACATCATATTTCAGTGCATGTTTAGATACAAAAGCAGTGGGATAGTGATTGCTTGGTAATAAGGGCTATTGTCTCGATGCTCAGACATTTTAAGAGCCACTGGCAACTGTAACTCAAACATGAAAATCTCTGAACTGGGAGGTGATCTTTGGGAGCATTGATAGAGGAACAGTGAGACTGGGAAGGAAAGGGAAAAAAAAGGTGTGATAATGTACAGGTTGAAACTGAGTGAAACGACTCAGCTGCACTGAGGGTCCAAAGAAGGTGATGGCAACCCACTCCAGTACTCTTGCCTGGAAAATCCCATGGACAGAGGAGCCTGGTGGGCTGCAGTCCATGGGATCACAGAGGGTCGGGCACAACCGAGCTACTTCCCATTCAGTTTTCACTTTCATGCATTGGAGAAGGAAATGGCAACCCACTCCAGTGTTTTTGCCTGGAGAATCCCAGGGATGGAAGGCTGGTGGGCTGCCGTCTATGGGGTCACACAGAGTCGGACACGACTGAAGCGACTTAGCAGCAGCAGCGCAGCAGCACTGAGGGTCTCTGAGTGAATACAGCGAGGGTCAGGTGTATCCTGCCTGAGGGGTGAGGAAGCTGAAATATTTATCTACCAGTTTACGTTAGTCTCAGATGAGGCTGCTCCTAAAGGCACTAACTCTGTAGCACTCCCATCTGTCCAGCGTGTGAGACAAATATGCTTCATGCACCTAAAGACCATTTTAAGGTAGAATCATGGGGATGTCAGGGGACTGCAATGGATTGTCCACCTCCTCTGCTTCTGTGGTTGTTGTTATTCAGTCGCTCAGTTGTGTCTGACTCTCTGCAGCCCCATGGACTGCAGCATACAGGCTTTCCTGTCCTTCATTATCTCCCGGAGTTTGCTCAAACTCAAGTCCTTTGAATCCACGAGGCCATTCAACCATCTCATCCTCTGTCGCCCCCTTCACCCCCTGCCATCAGTCTCTGCTATGGTCTACCATAGCCCACTGCATGCATTACCCAGATTCACTCATGTTGCAGGTCAAGTTCATTCTGTCTTTTCACTGATTTTTTTTTTTTAGATCACTTGTTATAGTTCCAAAAGAGAGACCAAGAAAGAGAGAACTTAAAACAGGAAGCCTGTAGCCTCCTGCTGTAGTTAATCTTGAAGCCATAACTGATATTCATCATCTCCCTCCTTTACTCCTTCCATTCCCTAGACCAAGCTGCTGCTTGTCTGGCTCATCGTGTGGTGCACTGAGTCAGTCTTGAGCCCTTAGAGGATGAGCCCCTGGTTGCTTGTCCTCATCAAGATGTTGTAGCTGCAATTGCCATCTCGTTTCTCACCAGGGACGCATCCAGACGCAGGCCAGTGAGTCCCATGATGTCCAGACATACTCCTTCCTGCTCCATTATTTAGCAAAAACTCTATGGCCTTGTCACAATCAGGATGAATTACCCTTGTCCATATAGTAACTGCCTTCTCTGACTGCTGGCCACTGGGCATAAGAGCCAAGAACGATCAGGCTGCAGCCAAAGTCGTAGATTTCCTGTGTCCCCTGGTAGAGCTATCAAGAGTTCTAACCCAGCAAAACCTGAAGTTATAAAAAGGGAAAGACCACTTTCTTTTACTTTTTTTGCCCAGTTTATTTTACTGGAGCATAGTTGATTTCCAATGTTGTGTTAATTTCTGCTGTACAGCACAGTGATTCAGTTATAAATACATACATTCTTTTTTATACTCTTTTCCATTATGGCTAATCACAGGACATTGAATATAGTTCCCTGGGCTACACAGTCGGACAGGAAGCCCACTTTCTTAAGTGGATTATTTAAAGTGACAGCGGAAGGCTTTGTTCTCCCTTTTGATGCTAGCTATCTAGGACTCAGCACTACATATACAGTATCACTTAGTAGTACAACCACATTTTGAACCATGCAGTCTCAAGACTGGATTACGGGGAACAGGCACCACTGACCTTCTCACTGAACTTGGCATCCCTCTTTTGGGGATATGCCTTATTGGTTTGGGGGGACTTCCCTGGTGGCTCAGTGGTAAAGAACCCACCTGCAATGCAGGAGATGTGAGTTTGATTCCTGGGCAGGGGAGATCCCCTGAAGAAGGAAGCAGCAACCCCTCCAGTCTTCTTTCCAGGAAATCCTATGGACAGAGGAGCCTGGCGGGCTACAGTCCACGAGGTCACAAAAGATTTGGGTGTGACTTTCCCTGGTGGCATAGAGGTTAAAGCGTCTGCCTGGAATGCAGGAGACCCGGGTTCGATCCTTTGGTTGGGAAGATCCCCTGGAGAAGGAAATGGCACCCCACTCCATACTCTTGCCTGGAGAATCCCATGGAGGGAAGAACCTGGTAGGGTGCAGTCCATGCGGTCGCAAAGAGTCAGACACGGACTGAGCGACTTCACTTTCACTTTAGTGACTAAACAACCTTATTGTTCTAGTGAAGTGAGGGTCATCTGGGCTCTCCTGGGGAACATAATCAGTTGGTAGTTTCTTTGACATTGCAAAATAAATACATTATAACGTGCCCACCTCTCTGAGACCTTAGAACTCTTCTCCAATGCTTTGCCAAGGTGGTTCTGGCATAACCACATCATTTATTTTAGGCCAACATCATTTCCAAGCTTTTAAGGGCTATTCCAGGAGCACGTTGGGATCAGCTCCAGGTGTACTTGCCAGAATGTTAAAAATTAACTCACATAAGAGTGCTCTCAAACAAACAGATTGTTACCTGATCTTACATTCTGTCCTCTCTGATCCAGTGTCTCCAGACCAGTTCCTCAGAATCCTCCTGATTCCTAGAAGCAGTCACTAGGCAGGTTCAATAGTTCATTTGATTAATAATACATCTCATCTTGAAACATGGATCATACTTTTCCACTCAAGTCATACTGAGATTTGATCCTAGTCATTTGTCTAGAAGCTATGAAGGGAGGTAGGAGCAGAGCTTGAGAAGGGAAACATCACCTTATAAAACATCCTGCAGAGGTGGTTTTAATATGTTAACCAGCTGTTCTCCACCGGAGAAGGTAAGGGCCTCTTTTTCTGGAGCAGAGTTTCAGAAGACTCTCTGGATTCAAGCCTCTTAAGAGCATCTACCCAAATGTTTCCTCGCATGTTTCAGCGTCCAACTCTTTCCCTATAAAGACCCTGATTTTAGTGGAGAAGTCTTGCTAGCTCTGTGAACTTGGCCTCCTTTATACTTTTCTTTTCCTAAAATCAAATCTTAGGCCTGATTTTCAGCATGGTCTATCCTGGAGCTGAAGGAAGTGAGGGTCACTTTGATTGCTGGTTGGAAGTCTTTAAATTTTTACACCAAATCTCGAGTCGAGTGTTGACTGACACAAGCCTGTAATTTTTTTTTTTCCCTTGTAGAGTTTCATGGAAGTTAATGAACTCTACAATCGCATGTCTTTCCAACACAAGAGCAATATAAGATTTACTTTTGACTATATTCTATCTCAATCCACCTGATGAGACTGTTAGTAATTATGATGCTATAACTGGCCAGCGAATGGCTCCCCCATATTATCCACCAGTAAGGGGGTCCTCGCTACCACCTAGGTAGTGAGTCATCTGATTCAAAAGCTGGTGTCAAGCCTCAGCTTCCTAAACCACTTCTGTCCCAACTAATTTGGGCAGGTTTTGGTTTCTACCATAAGACCCTGAAACAAGGATTTGAGTGAAAGTAGCTTATCTAGAAAGTGACCCAGGAAGCACTTGTAGAAGAGTGAGGCAGTGAGGAAAGAAGGAAATGAAGCTAATAAGGATGAAAGCCAATAGGGATGAAATAAAGACCATAAAGGATGAGGCAGGTGGGAAGGTCTCCCCTATGGGAGCCACGGGCTATTAATCCCACTGTGGGTGTCTAAGAGACTGCAGAGAGCATGCTCAGAACTGGTCTTCCTGAAAGAAAAAGAACCTAAGGTATTTATACTCCAATCCCTGCTGTCATTGGTTGAGGGATGCTCTGGAGATATTAACTCACTGGCCTGCCTGCCTCATGGATCAAGAGTTCCAGGGGCCAGAGAATACCCTTAGGGAAAGGATCACAAGAACGAATAATAGGAAGCAGTATGGTTGGTATTTATGGAGACAACGAATGCCAAGATAATATGGGTAGGATACCCCCAAAAAAAAACATCTGTTACCAAGTTCCTATGTGTATATCATCAACATCAATGAAAACTAATGCCCTTCAAGAGCAGTAGCTGCCTGCAGCGTACCTGCACCACAACCATCGTGTAAAGCAAGATATCAACATGCGTGTTTCAGTTGTTTCTCTGTATGTTGATTGGTTTGGCAGCTTTCCTGACCAGAAGATATGAAAATATATTCCTCTGCTTAACCAAAAATTGTGTAGATATACTGCTTGCACTCTTGGCCTACATGCCAATATGAACTGTAGATGCCGATGAGATGCATGACTCATCTCGGTTGTAACAGTACCCTTCCTTTAAATGCGTCCCTCACATCCCTTTTTTGAAATTAACTTTTAGAAATGGGTCAAGAGAACAATAGACACACAGTCAAAAAAAAAGTTCAGAATACTGAGAAACTTGAAGCACTTATAGAAATAAGGAAACAGCATCTTTTCATGTTTTATTTTTCACTTGTGAAAATATATATAATATATATTACACATACAGAAGAGTCCCACAGCTCGGGTTAGAGAAAGCTAACAGAAAGGCACGTACCAGGGGAGGTCTTTTCATAAAGTTTTCAGTGAAACCAACATTCAGGGCATGACAATTGACAATAAAAGCAACTAAATCACAGGAAGCCTGTGTCCATGACTCTGAAGAGCTAAATCAGAGACAACTCCAGGTCTGCTGAGAATGGAGGTCATCTCTGGAGAAAGGACAGCTTCTACTTAATAGGCCTGTCAAAGCAGCAGAGGATGTACTGAGGTCTGGACAAAGACACCAGGGGCAAAGTGAAAGCCAGCGCTTAACTTGACAGCTAGTCTGTTCTTGTCCCCTTTCTCTTTCAGACCTGAGGCCCTGGCTGACCCAAAGAAGCAAATAATAGGGCCAACTCTGTTTGTGCAGAATTACAGTCAGCTACAAGGCAGAATTTTGTAACAGACTAAATATTTTAAAAGCTTGTAAACACTGTGCTGATGCTGTAGGGGGGGAAAAAAAAACATAAAAAGGAACATTTGCTATTTCTCTTGGAGGAAAGAAAGTTACAGGCATAGGTCTTTGGCTTGCCCCAGGTGTATCCCCATCCTGATATTTATCCAAGATGGTAGGATTTGAGACGCAATTCATGAGATGATGGATTCTTCCCACCATACTCCAGCACAGGAGCCTACTAGGATTTGGAACAGCTGGAGCAGCTGACAACCCTGGGCGATGTGAGATGCGGCTTCACGATGTCAGGTTGAATGGACTCCATCAGGTCACACTCATTGGCAAGTATATGTTTCACCAGGCATCTGGAGGCCTCATCAATGTTGATATTTTCCTAAGGGGAGAAAACAGCTTTTAGTATTCAGTATTCTAGAATAACACTAGAGCAGAGATTTATATGGAACAAAGGGCAGTATTTAAATATCTCTTTCTAAACCCTGTCCCATGCATCCTCTTTCTATTCCCCTCGCTCTCGTTTATTCCTTCTAAGAACTTTACATTTTAGTCTTTCACAAAAGTAAATATATGGATTTGTTCTGTAAATATTCATTAACACGTTTTTGGTCATTCAAGCTCAACCCTGAGTTTACTTGCTATGAAAGCTTACGGTAACTTTTCGAGTTCCACAAACAACAAACCTCTCCCATTTAACAGAGCCTTAATAAAAATTCCTCTGAGGGTTTCTAAATCGAAAACAAGGTGACGTTCTGGTTGTCTTTTTGTTTGTTTGTTTGTGATGTTGTTGTTGCTCTTACTGGTTTTTATACCAGAATTCATTCACACCCCCAAATCAGTGGCTTAAAGCAACAAAGTCATAATTGTCACTCATCCTACATGCACATAGGATACCTGGCTTTTCTGCCATCAAACTAGGCCAAGAGAAATTCCATCTCAGTGCTTGCCATGCTTGCAGAAGCAGGGAGAAAAGAACATGGTGAATTGAGCATTGGCTCTTATTGCTTCTGGAGAAAAGTGAAAAGGAGACACAGCGTTTATCCTCCCATTTCATTGTCCCATGAAACTCATGTGTTCACGCCCAACTTCAGAGCGGCTGGAGCAGTGCAGTCCTGCCATTGGACTGGAAGCTGGAGAGCCAGAATTCATGTCCCTGGGCTTCCCTTTCCTCATCTATGTGACAGTCTTGATGATAATGCACGTGCTGCGTGCTCAGTCACAAATACAAAATGTGGGATATCAAATCTGTTCACAGGTAAGACAACTTAAATTTAGAGAGATTAAGAGACTCCTCCCAGTGCCAAGATTATACAGCAGAAGGGTTTGAGGGCCAGAATTCACAACCAGATGTTGCTGACATCAAAGCCTGGCTCTTACCAAGTTTTATTCCTTTTTCAACTTTTCAAAATCAAGAGCAATAACAAAAGTTCTTACTATAATGTTAGGACCAGTGGGTGCAAAATATATCTTAGATCCTTTCTCTTTCATAAAGCAAGTTTTAAGCATTAAAATGAGCCCTCCTGGATAAGCAATACAAGTTAGATTTGAGAATAGTATTTTTAAACTTCCATTCCTGTATTAACTTGCCAGTAAAATAGGGTTCTTTCATTTTAAAGCATAAATTGGCAAAATCTACTAATGAAGAGAGTGAAGTGTGGACAAATGAATGAAAATCCATCATCCTCATAAGAAAAACAACTAAAACTTAACCCAAATTAGTGGCAGCCTAGCAGGGTCATTTTAGTAAAAGATAAGATGATGCCAGTGAAATTATGACTTTTAACACATTAGCTGGTGGTGTCAGGACTAGAATGTGAGATTATGGAGGATGGGGCTCTAGACTAAGGAAACCATCAGAGCCAAGGAGTGGCTGTGCCTACATGGGAACAGGGTAGCAATTCATGATGACTCACAGTCATTCAATCTAAATTCTTTAGATTCCTTCTAAGTACGAGACATACAAGTGAAGTGAAGTGAAGCCGCTCAGTCGTGTCCGACTCTTTGCGACTCCATGGACTGTAGCCTACCAAGCTCCTTCCTCCATGGGATTCTCCAGGCAAGGGTACTGGAGTGGGTTGCCATTTTCCTTCTCCAGGGGATCTTCCTGACCCAGGGATCGAACCCATGTCTCCCACATTCCAGGTGGATGTTTTAACCTCTAAGCCACCAGGGAAGCCCTAAGCCACCAGGGAAGCCCAACACTAAAGTCTGTCCTTGCGAGAACTTATACTAGCAAGGTAAACAGCAGAGGTGTAATCAGGTTGAAAAGGGCATCTGGAACCTCGCTACTATGAGCCTTGAATGAGAACTTGGCCAGACAGAGCCACTGAGATTTCTTTGCAAGTGAAGTGTCAAAAAAACACAATTCAATACAAATCCATTACAAGACAAAACTATCTGGACCCTTGGGTGGTGGTGGTTTAGTCACCAAGTCATGTCCAACTCTTGCAGCCCTATTAACTGTAGCCCACCAGGCTTCTATATCCATGGAATTCTCCAGGCAAGAATACCGAAGTGGGTTATCATTTCCTTCTCCAGGGGATCTTCCTGACTGAGGGACCAAACACATGTCTCCTGCATTGGCAGGTGGATTTTTTACCAGTAAGCCATCAGGGAAGCCCTGGACCCTTAGTACTCTTTTTAATTACTTAATTTATCAGTGAGCACTTGGGAAATACTTATTATGTGTACCATGGTTGCCATGGCACATCTATTTCAGATTGGAACCTATCAGAGGAAGCCAGGAAGAGGAGCAAGCACTATACTGACCACATGCATTCTACAAAACAGCACAGGATATAATACACATAGCACAAGCCTGAGCCAAACATCACAGCTCCCTTTCTGGTGCTGTGACCTTGGGAAAACTGTTTCAACCACTCCCCACCTTACTTTTCTCATCTGTAAAGGGAATCTACTTTACAGATGATTGTAAGTTAATACATGTTAATACTTACAACATGCAAGACACTTAGAACAGTGAAGAGGACATAGCATACATTTAATAAACGTTACCTACATCTCAGTTCAGTCACTCAGTCGTGTCCAGCTCTTTGTGACCCCATGGACTGCAGCACACCAGGCTTCCCTGTCCATCACCAACTCCCAGAGCGTACTCAAACTCATGTCCATCAAGTCGGTGATGGACTTGAGTTTGGCATCAGTCCTTCCAATGAATATTCAGGACTGATTTCCTTTAGGATGGACTGGTTTGATCTCCGTGCAGTCCAAAGGTCTCTCAAGAGTCTTCTCCAACACCACAGTTCAAAAGCATCGATTCTTTGGCACTCAGCTTTCTTTATAGTCCAATTCTCACATCCATACATGATTACTGGAAAAACCATAGCTTTAACAAGACAGATCTTTGTTGGCAAAGTAATGTCTCTGTTTTTTAATATGCTGTCTAGGCTGGTCATAGCTTTTCTTCCAAGGAGCAGTTCAGTTCAGTTCAGTTCAGTTGCTCAGTTGCATCTGACTCTTTGGGATGCCATTGACTGTAGCGCCAGGCTTTCCTGTCCATCACCAACTCCTGGAGCCTACTCAAACTCATGTCCATCAAGTCGGTGATGCCATCCAAACATCTCATCCTTTGTCATCCCCTTCTCTTCCTGTCTTCAATTTTTCCCAGCATCAGTGTCTTTTCCAGTGAGTCTGTTCTTCGCATCAGGTGGCCAAAGTATCGGAGTTTCAGCTTCAGCATCAGTCCTTTCAATGAATATTCAGGACTGACTTCCTTTAGGACAGACTGGTTGGATCTCCATGCAGTCTAAGGGACTCACAAGAGTCTTCTCCAACACCACAGTTCAAAAGCATCAGTTCTTCAGTGTTCAGCTTTCTTTATAGTCCAACTTTCACATCCATACATGACTACTGGAAAAACCATAGCTTTGACTAAATGGACCTTTGTTGGCGAAGTAATGTCTCTGCTTTTTAATATGCTGTCTAGGATGGTCATAACTTTTCTTCCAAGGAGGAAGTGTCTTTTTATTTTATGGCTGCAGTCACTATCTGCAGTGATTGTGGAGCCAAAAGATAAATAAAGTCTGTCACTGTTTCCATTGTTTCCCCATCTATTTGCCATGAAGTGATGGCACCAGATGCCATGATCTTAGTTTTCTGAATGCTGAGTTTCAAGTCAACTTTTTCACTCTGCTCTTTCACTTTCATCAAGAGGCTCTTTAGTTCTTCTTCACTTTCTGCCATAAGGGTGATGTCATTTGCATATCTGAGGTTACTGATATTTCTCCCAGAAATCTTGATTCCTGCTTGTGCTTCATCCAGTCCAGCATGTCTCATGATGTACTCTGCATATAAGTTAAATAAACAGGGTGACAATATACAGCCTTGACATACTCCTTTCCCAATTTGGAACCAGTCTATTGTTCCATGTCTAGTTCTAACTGTTGCTTCCTGACCTGCATATAGATTTCTCAAGAGGCAGGTCAGGTGGTCTGGTATTCCCATCTCTTGCAGAATTTTCCACAGTTTGTTGTGATCTAAACAGTGAAAGGCTTTGGCATAACTGATAAAGCAGAAGTAGATGTTTTTCTGGAATTCTCTTGCTTTTTTGATGACCCAGTGAATGTTGGCAGTTTGATCTCTTGTTCCTCTGCCTTTTCTAAAACCAGCTTGAACATCTGGAAGTTCATGATTCATGTACTGTTGAAGCCTAGCTTGGAGAATTTTGAGCATTACTTTGCTAGCATGTGAGATAAGTGCAATTGTGTGGTAGTTTGAACATTCTTGGGCATTGCCTTTCTTTGGGATTGGAATGAAAACTGACCTTTTCCAGTCTTGTGGCCACTGCTGAATTTTCCAAATTTGCTGGCATATTGAGTGCAGCACTTTCACAGCATCCTCTTTTAGGATTTGAAATAGCTCAGCTGGAATTCCATCACTTCCACTGGCTTTATTTGTAGTGATGCTTCCTAAGGCCCATTTGACTTCTCATTCCAGGATGTCTGGCTCTAGGTGGGTTATCACACCAACATAATTATCTGGGTCATAAAGATCTTTTTTGTATAGTTCTGTGTATTTTTGCCACCTCCTCAAAATATCTTCTGCTTCTGTTAGGTCCATACCATTTCTGTCCTTTATTGTGCTCATCTTTGCAAGAAATGTTCCCTTGGTATCTCTAATTTTCTTGAAGGGATAACTTGTCTTTCCCATTCTATTGTTTTCCTCTATTTCTTTGCACTGATCACTGAGGAAGGCTTTCTTATCTCTCCTTGCTATTCTTTGGAACTCTGCATTCAGATGGGTGAAAGTGAAAGTGAAGTCGTTCAGTCATATCCGACTCCTCATGATCCCATGAACTATACAGTCCATGGAATTCTCCAGGCCAGAATACTGGAGTGGGCAGCCTTTCCCTTCTCCAGGGGATCTTCCAACCAAGGGATCGGACCCAGGTCTCCCGCATTGCAGGTGAATTCACATGGGCATATCTTTCCTTTTCTCCTTTGCCTTTAGCTTCTCTTCTTTTCTCAGCTATTTATCTACGTATTCTCCTCATTTAATCATCAGGAGAACATGATAATGTCCTTGCAGCTGAGGAAACTGAGATTGAGAAGGGGTAGGTGGCTGGCCCAGAGCCAGATGTGAGTCTAAGGAGAACAGTAAACACTAAATGTTTGCCATGATCTCTATAATATACTAACTGCAAAAAGGCAAGCTGTATAGTGTTTAGGGCACAGCCTTATCTCAAGTCCCCCTATGTATTTTCCCCAAATAAATAAAGGAGCGCAGTATAAACAGGGCATGCATTTCCAGCCTTAAAAGGGTAAGAAGTTGGAGTCGGGGCCTCAGGCAAGGCTGCTCTGCACTGCTGGTCCTTCTGTCTTTCTGTTCACTCTTAAAGTCACAGCCAAAGTCTAGACTAGCAGAACGGAGAGCAATACAGAACTAACTTCCCTCTCCCTTTTCTGTGAAACATTAGCATGAACAATCAATCCCTGCCTGATAAAACTATTGGTTTGGACTTTGGGGGCAATTAGATTGTGATATAACTGACTGTACTTCTTGGCAGCCAAGGAGACACAGCCAGGCCCACATTTTCTAGGTGACAGTTGAGATTCAGCTGATGGTTTAAGTGCAAAATACTACCTGGGAATTTTTATTGACATTTCTTGTACAGAGTTTTAACAACACTTTTAGGAGGATCTTTTGCAGTAAAGGTAATTTATCCATCCTGTGACTTCCAAGACACATACACTTAGACTGAATCTAGCTGTGATTTCTTTACGTATTTGCAGTATAACAAAGTGGTCTACTGTTTGACTACTTTAGGCTGATGTGTGCTCATCTTCACATTTCTGCTCAGCATCTTTTCATTTATATCAATAAGCTTGCCCCGAGAAGTAGGCTTAAAATGCCCAACAAAGCATTTTAGTAAAAAAAAAAAAAAAAATGGTGGTAACTACCATAGTATTTTTGAGTGTCCAGTCTGTGCTGGGCATATAGCAGGTGCTTTACTTATGGACACATTTTTCACATCCAATCCTTACAAAAATCTATTAAAGAACTAACAGTCATATTTTAAAGGTAAGGAAACTTTAACCTTTACCAAGGTTAAGTAACTTAACTAGAACAGAGTAAGAGCTTGGTCAATCTGTCATTCCAACCAAATAGGCCTAACTCCATCTTCTATCCTGCTGCTTTATATGACATGACCTTATCTCCAAGATTAGAACAGATATTAAAGTAGTTTTATTTCTAAATCAGCAGTACGCAATCCCGGCTGCATATTCATTCAGCGAGTTCAAGAAAATTGGTTGCCAGGGCCCTCCTTCCAGACATTGGTCTGGGATGAGGCCCAGCATGGGTATTTTTTTGTTTTTAAGGTTTTCCACTTCTTTGAAATGTGCCTTCAGATTTCAGACACACTCATATCAAGAGACACATATCATATCATTAAGAATGTCTTTAAAGATGCTCCTTTCATTTCAATCGTGAACTCTCTGGAAATAGCATTTAGTGCAGCGATTTTAAGCTGCAGTGATTTTGATCTTCCCAGAGAGAAAGGCATATAAATCTAACTATCTGAGGTCTTGAGTATGTGTCAGTTTTTTTAATTAGCTCTTTAGAACATCTGTCTGGTGGCAAATTATTTAATCTCTGACCCCCAGTGCCAGAGAGCAAAAACATCCTAGCAGAAAACCTTCACTTCTGCCTCGTTAGAAGCTGGCAGAGAATTCATCCTCCTCTAATCTTTCCAAATACATCACCCTCCAACACACCAAGTGTACCAGGCACTCTGAGGTTAGGGTTCTAAATTCCTCAGCTCCGTGAAATTTTAATTAGAGCAGATGGCCCACCAGATAATAATGCCAGTGCAAGAAGTCTTACGCAGAACAAGTGCTTTAAAAATACTTTCTCTAAGAAGATCCAGCACTTGTTTATGGAGTGCATAAGTGCCAAACCTTCTGCGAGCTCCCGTTAACTGTAGGTCCAGTCTAATGTGGGGCAAGCACAATGGACACCTGTATTTCTGTCTGTACAGCGCGTTTTCTTCCCTCACCCCTCAGATCACTCCTCCTTTCCTTTGGGCAACTACTTCCTCCCACTGGCAGTCACAAGCTTCCCCTGAGACTCCTCTAAACTGAGCCCTACATCTCAGAGCTTGTTCTCAGAAGCTGGAATTTCATGTAATCTTCACGACAAAGCTGAGATGGGAAGTATTGACGTTATTTGATAGAACAGGAAAGTGAAGTTCAGAGTGGCTAAAATGACATAGTCAAGGTCTCAGAGACAGTAAGGGGCAAAATCTGGCTTCCAATCCAAGCCTCAAGGTTCTATATCTTCTCTTTTTCTCTTCATTGATGTCTTATAGTTCCCAGCCGACAGTTTGTAAGGGCCCAAACGAGGGTCTACCTCAATCCAGAGCCCATAGTTTTGCATTTTGCCACATGTTCTCAATGAAAGGAAGACAGATCTGAAAGTTATCAGACTTTGGTCTACCTAATGGGTACTGGGAAGGATGGGTGGAATCATATTGTCACTGATTTTAACACAGGATAGAGTCCCATTGTCAGCATGGACATATGAAGGAAGAGAACAGTCACAGATAAGATCAGCTCCAAAGACTGTGTCCCTCTGACAATAACTCCCCTATCCCCACCGTCACTTAAGTTCAGCCCCTGTCCCTCACACACTAGATATAAAAGTCCATCTCACACCCTCTTTCTCCCCACTTTCCTACAGTCCCAGGGCCTCCTACCTTAGAGCCCTTTCTTCTTATCTCCCTCTCATCCCTCTCCCAGCACCTAGAGCCCCAGTCCAGCCACGGAGCATCTCCAAGTTTATAGAGAACCACCCAATATTAAAGAGGGAGGGAAATTAGACATCACTAATTCAGGTGATGCACTAATTCAGCCTGACTTTGATGCATTAGGAAATTAAGGCAATAGAGGAGGGAAGTGACCTGCCTGGCATCACACAGGCTACCTCTTAGTTCCCCAAGTAGTGCTACTGGTTAGAACCACCCAATATTAAAGAGGGAGGGAAATTAGACATCACTAATTCAGGTGATGCACTAATTCAGCCTGACTTTGATGCATTAGGAAATTAAGGCAATAGAGGAGGGAAGTGACCTGCCTGGCATCACACAGGCTACCTCTTAGTTCCCCAAGTAGTGCTACTGGTGAAAAACCCACCTGCCAATGCAAGAGACATAAGAGTCACGGGTTTGATCCCTGGATTGGGCAGATTTCCTGGAAATGGCATCCCACTCCAGTATTCTTACCTGGAAAATTCCATGGGCAGAGGAGCCTGGTGGGCCAGCTACAGTCCACGGGGTTGCATAGAGTCAGACAGGACTGAGCAACCAGGCTGTTAGCTTGCACAGTAGTAAAGGATTTGCCTGCCGAGCAGGAAACACGAGTTCAACCCCTAGGGCAGGAAGATGCCCNCACTCCAGTATTCTTACCTGGAAAATTCCATGGGCAGAGGAGCCTGGTGGGCCAGCTACAGTCCACGGGGTTGCATAGAGTCAGACAGGACTGAGCAACCAGGCTGTTAGCTTGCACAGTAGTAAAGGATTTGCCTGCCGAGCAGGAAACACGAGTTCAACCCCTAGGGCAGGAAGATGCCCTGGAGAAGGAAATGGCAACCCACTCTGGTATTTTTGCCTGAAGAATCCCGTGGACAGAGGAGCCTGGCGGGTTGCAGTCCATGGGCTCACAAAGAGTCAGACATTTCTACCATGATTAAAGGCTTCCATTCTGACATCTCTATATGCCAAGTAGAGGACTGAGACTAGAACATTGCTGTCCCAGGAAGTAATGGAAAGAGAATGAGGCTTGGAGTCAAACTTGGAAACTTGGTTGCCATTTACAGTAGGGCCAAGGGAAAGTCCAAAGCCTGAGCCTCCTTTGCTTAGTCTGTAAAATGAGGCTAATGACAACTATAGTTCATAAGGTGCCTGTTAGATTAAATGATACACACAAATGAAGCACCTAGACAACACATAGATGCCCTCAGATGAATACGTGCTCCATTTTTGAATCTGCCTCTCTTCACCTTCTCCTTTTAGGTCATTCTTCAATGATCACTTTTCATAAGAAGTTGCATGACCTAATCAAGGAGGCCCTCAGAACAGCAACAAGTTCAGGTTTCAACCTGAAGATAATTTCAGATGTGAGTTATTTCTGCAGGGGGTAAAAAGGAAAACATATGCACAACAGAATTTACTTCACAAGTCAAACTGCCTGTTCTTATCTTGTGTTCCAGCTACGATTTGACACAATTCTTTTTAGGTAAAATGAAGGAAGACTGACTGAACCAGTTTATAAAAATTGAGCTGAACTGCTAAAGGCTTTGCAGTCGAGTGGACCTATGTCAGAGTACTGACTTTTCTCTATTAAAAATAACTCTTCATATCTTGTTGCTTCAAAAACTATTTCAGGTGACCTATGCTATTTAATAAGTAGGTGAACTTAGAAAAATACTTATTTTTTCTGGACCTTACCTACAATTTAGAGAGAATAACACCCATTTGACAGAATTAGCATGATTAGAAATATCTTATTTGGGGCAAAAAGTAGAAGGTGGGTAATATTATGTATTTTAATGACTCTATATTATACATAATTATTTTAATATCATCTTCTCCTCTTAAGAACTTTTATGAAACTGAATGGAAGGTCAATTCTAGCTGAAGAATTTATTTAGTTTATCTTTTCTTTACATATGTTCCTTTTACCCAGCCCTTAACTCACTTTTTAGTAGAGAGTTTGAAATCTTTACTCTTTCAGAAAGTATTGTTGGAATGAAAAGTTGAGAGCTGAGAAAACTGAAATGTTGTAAAGTTGAAAATGATGCTGTGTTTGCAGGCCAAACTGAGGATGTAAACCCAGGACATAGCCTCTTGATAGCTATGAGTGACTGTTCTGAAGACGGAAAGGAGAAGCCTGGATACATAGGAGGTTTTGCAACAATAATCAGGTAGTCAGAACATCAAAAAATTACAAGTTATGACCAACCTAGATAGCATATTCAAAAGCAGAGACATTACTTTGCTGACTAAGGTCCGTCTAGTCAAGGCTATGGTTTTTCCTGTGGTCATGTATGGATGTGAGAGTTGGACTGTGAAGAAGGCTGAGCACTGAAGAATTGATGCTTTTGAAGTGTGGTGTTGGAGAAGACTCTTGAGAGTCCCTTGGACTGCAAGGAGATCCAACCAGTCCATTCTGAAGGAGATCAGCCCTGGGTGTTCTTTGGAAGGACTGATGCTAAAGCTGAAACTCCAGTACTTTGGCCACCTCATGCGAAGAGTGGACTGTGAAGAAGGCTGAGCACCGAAGAATTGATGCTTTTGAAGTGTGGTGTTGGAGAAGACTCTTGAGAGTCCCTTGGACTGCAAGGAGATCCAACCAGTCCATTCTGAAGGAGATCAGCCCTGGGTGTTCTTTGGAAGGACTGATGCTAAAGCTGAAACTCCAGTACTTTGGCCACCTCATGCGAAGTGTTGACTCATTGGAAAAGACTCTGATGCTGGGAGGGATTGGGGGCAGGAGGAGAAGGGGACGACCGAAGATGAGATGGCTGGATGGCATCACTGACTCGATGGACGTGAGTCTGAGTGAACTCCGGGAGGTGGTGATGAACAGGGAGGCGTGGCGTGCTGCGATTCATGGGGTCGCAAAGAGTCAGACACGACTGAGTGACTGAACTGAACTGAAGGAAAACCAGATATCGCAAGTGAAGGAATTCAGTGTTTTTCTATGTATGGGAAAATGCAAGGGTCTGGGCTCAATGAAATTATTCCTTTGATAGCACATCAGCTGTCTGGGGCCAATATCCTGGGCTTTTCCCTCCTGAGTCTCCTCAAGGGTGGCTGCAGTCGCTGACTGCTAAGTGGAGGGCATCTGTTTCTCCCCTGAGATCCCTCACTGAGCAGGTGGCTGTAATGTGACGGTTTGATGGCTGCAACATCCTTTGTTTAAAATAATGTTCTCTTATAGAAAACGTATAGAAACAAGTGAAAGCATACAGAAACAAGAGTGTGCGTGCTAAGTCGCTTCAGTCCTGTCAGACTCTTTGTGACCCTACAGACTGTAGCCCTCCAGGCTCCTTACTCCACGAGACTCTCAAAGGAATACTGGAGTAGGTTGCCATGCCCTCCTCCAGGGGGGCACAGGGGAGCTTTTAAACATCCTCTGTTTAGAATAATACTCTCTTGGGTGAAAGCATATAGAGAAAAGAACTATGAGTAAAATTGAATGTGTGGATAAAACTAAACAAATCCATCTTTCCATCCCCTTTTTATATGAGGAAGGTCATGATGCTAGCTAGCTACCAGAACTGTGGCCCCAACCCTAGAATCTATGTCTGCTTTTTGCCACTAACCCCTGATGTCTAACTCCTAAATTCCTGAGTCAGATATCAAGTCATTCTTAGCCTGGGCAATGTCACTGAGGCAGTACTTTGCATGTGCTATATAATTTTTTCTCTTCCTGATGTGGAATAACATTATCCTTTCCTTCCTTCTACACATTTGTAATAGGAAAAAAAAAAAAAAGAAGGTGATACATCAATTTCAAGTTCCTATCATGTAATATTGAAAGATCATGTAACTAAACGAAATAATTCATTTTTCAGCAAATAATCATTGAGCACTCTCAGGGACCAGGCACTATTCATCAAAGTCTACACGCTGTGCTTTCTTACACTACGGAGTCAGCCAGGCTGTGGCTATCTCATTAGCCCAGGCCTCTTCCGCCCCTGCTTTGAGATGAGGACGGTGATACGCTCCATTCTCACAATCAGATTCTGACATTTCAGCCTGAGTCAGCCCTGTGTAATCGCCTCTCTTCTCTGATCATAGGCCTTCATTTTTTTCCCATGGCAAGCGTCCTCCATGTTCCTGCCAGATTGTCTCCTGACCACTCTCATTAAAGTGTACTGATGGTCATGCCTCAATCCCATTCCTAGCTCAAAAACTCTGGGTTGGCTCCCATTGCCTGCTCAGAATCAGTGCAGACCCTGATACTTGACCCTTGACACGTGACCCTTGACCCTTGAGGGCCAGCCAGCTCAGCCACGACTTGACTCTGCTGTCTTCTCTCCTCTGGTTCTCCTCACTTGGCTAAGTTCCAGCTGAGCTAAGCCATAGGCCATTCCCTCCGTGTGTTTTGCTTGGGTTATTCTTATTCCATCTGTATCTGCCAAACACAATTCATTTGGAAAAATATAGCTGCTGGTGTCTACTTGATTCACAAGGTTTCCATTGCATTCTGCTTTGAATTTTTGGATGAAATTCAAGTACGTTACCCAGTTTTAGAATCTTTTAGTTATTTTCAATGTTTATTACTTGTGCATGTATTTATTGAAGAGGAACAGTGTGGTAGAAAGACTCAGAGCTATACTAGCTCCGTCAGTGCTAGCTGGGTAACCTCAGAGAAGTCACCATAACCTCACTCTCCTCATTCTGTGACTCAATTACTTTACCTATAATCTGTGATTAAAATAATGACAGTTCTGCACGGTTGTTGTGAATGTGTATAAGATGAGATGAGATATTTGAAAGAATGCAGCAATAGTTTAGGCATGCAAGAGCCCCTGAGAAGAAAATACAACACTTTGGAAATCCAACATTGCATAGTAAGTTTTATATGAGAATGTTTGAAGGGACAAACACACTTCTTTGTCAGAGTAAGATATCTTAAAGCAGATTTTACAGTTTTGTAAGGTGGTACAGGGGGAAAACTCTTGAGAGTCCCTTGGACTGCAAGGAGATTCAACCATTCCATTCTGAAGGAGATCAGCCCTGGGATTTCTTTGGAAGGAATGATGCTAAAGCTGAAACTCCAGTACTTTGGCCACCTCATGTGAAGAGTTGACTCATGGGAGGCCTGGCGTGCTGTAATTCATGGCGCGCAAAGAGTCGGACACGACTGAGCAACTGAACTGAACTGAACTGATGAGGGTTTATTTCTGGACTCTTGATTCTATTCCATTGATTTGTAAGCTGGTGTTACATGATCTTTATTTGTAGATTTATAGTAAGTTTTGCAATTGGGAAGTGTGATTCTTCCAGTTTTTTCTTTTTCAAGATTATTTCAGCTCTTTTGAGTCCCTTGAATTTCTTTATTAATTTTAAAATTGGCTTGTCAATTTCTGCAAAAGAAAGCAATTGAAATTTCAATTGCTATGTCAGTAGGCCAATTTGGGGGCTGTTGCCATTTTAATAATGTGCTACATGCTAAGTTGCTTCAGTCGTGTCCAACTCTATGTGACTGCATTGACTGTAGCCCACCAGGCTCCATGGGATTCTCTGTCCATGGGATTCTCCAGGTAAGAATACTGGAGCGAGTTGCCATGCCCTCCTTCAGGGGATCTTCCCAACCCAAGGATCAAACCTGAGTCTCTTATGTCTCCTGCATTTACAGGCAGGTTCTTTCCAATTCAAAGGTAAGGATGTCTTACCATTTATTTGAATCTTTAAATTTCTTTCAAAAATGTTTTATAGTTTTCAGCATAGCAGTTCTGTACTTTTTTATTAAATTTATTTAGTTTTTATTCTTTGTGATGCTATTGCAAATCAAATTGCTTTCTTAATTTCATTTTTAATTGTTCATTGCTAGTGTATAGAAATACAACTGATTTTTGTATGCTAATTCTATCTCCTGCAATCTAGTTGAACTCATTTATTCTAATAGATTTTTTTGTGAATTTTTTTTTTAGTATTTTCCACATCTAAAATCATGCCATCTGCAAATAGAGATGGTTATTCTTTTCCAACTTGGGAGCCTTTTATTTCACTCTCTTGCCTGATTGCACTGGCTATGCCTCTAGTACAGTGTTGAATAGAAGTGACGAGCACGGTCACCCTTGTTTTGTTCCTGATCTTAGAGGGGAGCTTTCAGTTTCTTTACCATTAAGTATGATGCTAGTTTTTCACAGATTCCCTCGATCAGGTTGAGGAAAATCCCTTCTGTGGCTACTCTGTTGAATGTTGGGTTTTTTTCCTTTCATGAAAGGCATCCTAGGATCAGCAAAACATATTCTGCTCAGCTAAAAAGTGTCAGGACAGGATCCCAGCCAGGAATGTCTGACTTCAGAGCCCTGGCCCCTCAATCTAGCTGGGGGCTTCCCTGGTGGCTCAGAGGGTAAAGAAACCGCCTGCATTGCAGGAGGCTGGGTTTGATCCCTGGGTTGGGAAGATCCGCTAGAGGAGGAAATGGCAACCCACTGCAGTATTCTTGCCTGGAGAACCCATGGACAGAGGAGCCTGGCCCAATGTAGTCTAGTCTCTCAAATATGCTGCCTTTTGGGCAAGAAAATCCAGCAGATGAGGAAAGAGAGAAACAAACATGTTTAGCGGGAGCCCAGGGGTCTGTAGAATGGGTCAGTGTAGGCGGCTCTGGCTTCAGATTTCTGACTGCCACTTGAGCGGGGGTGTGGGGAGGTGGGGCTGGAAGGGCCATTCGTATGATTGGACCTGTGTTTTGAAGTTTCCCTGTCTTTAAAGCATTTAAAGTTTCCTGAATCTCTGCATCAGATTACTACTCAAGAGACTGTTAACAGCCTGTCCGAGGCAACAGACTTGGTTTTCACAAAGCATCTCTTGATTGATTCGGTCTCCTGGTTCTGCTTTCACGGCCAGATCTTCTCACACCTCTGGGCCTTCTTCTGTGTGTTTCCTTCTGCTTGGAATTTTCTTTCCTCTTTTGTCCTCTGCAAGCTCCTACTCGTCCCTCAAAACCCAGCACAGAAGTTGCCCCGTGTGGAGCCCTCGCCCACCGCAGATCTCCTCCGTAATGTGCACCCTTCTGGGGGAGCGCTCAGATAATGCACTGTCATTTTTATTATTTCCGCCTCTTTTGGCCACCAGACCACTTGCCTCCTTGGGGCCCAGGCTGCCTCTTTCTCTCCCTGTATGGCACCTCGGGCCCACGTTTTCTCATAGGTGTGGTGAGGACCCTGTGCTTGTCACGATCACCTACCACACCCAGGTGAAAACTGTTGCCCTCTTTTCTCTCCCCTCAGCCTAAAAGACAAAAATCAAGGTGAACTCATCCCCCCCGTGCTGAGATACACAGTGACATACCTGAGAGAGAAAGGTGAGTAAGAGCTGGCTCCAGCCAGGGGAGGTGAGGGGGTGCCAGGGACCCTCTCCTGGAGGCCTCTCTCGGATCCTGAGCGCCGCACAGGCCGGAGGATGGGAGGAGCTAGAACCTGGGCAGGGGGGGATGACCGGGCTGGGCAGGGCCCGGGCACAGTGGCCCCAGCCACCCGGGCTCTCTGGTTTGAACGCTGGCTCCGCTGTGTGCTGGCTGTGTGGCCTCAGGCGAGTCACCTTCCTTCTCTGGGCCTGTTTCCTCATCTGTCCAGCGGGGGTAATAACAGCGCCTGGGGCCCCGGGTTGCTGTGGAGCCTGAGTGAGGTGATGTGTGTGTGATGCTTCACACACCTCTGGTCCTTTATCACGAGAGACACGCTTGGTTTGTAGACACATTGCCAGTGGGGTGGGTGTGCTCAGTGACTTGGGGGTGAGCCTTGGGGCTCCTCCGAGGCTCCTGCCGCTAGAGCTCAGATCCACAGGAAAGGCGCACGGAGGTGTCTTTTACCCTCACGGGAGGAAGACCATTCTCGAGGGAAGGGCTGCCAGCGAAGGGTGGTCCCCTGCAGGTTCAGATGCAGGAGCTGTGGGGGTCAGTGCATCGGAGGGGAAGTGGGGTCCCTGGGGGTGGTTCCCAGCGTGCCCCGGGAACTGCCCGCTCAAGGCGTGAAGAGTTCTCTGAGACCTCGGCTCTCAGCCTGGAGGTCTGTGTGGCCACTTGGAGCTCTGTCTCCTTCGACATTGCTTCTGCTCTGTCGTTAGTAGTACTGCCCTTTCCGTTATGTGTTTCAGGAATGGACAGAAAAACTTGTGGATAAGAAAATGTCATAGAACCTGTGGAAGGGAGTTTTCCTTTTTAAAAAAATGTATTAATTCCCTTATTAAAAAAAAAAAAAAACTTAAAACAAACAGCCCACAGTAGGACCTCACTCTACGTTTGTTGAAGAAGATGTGGATTAAACGCGTATCGTTGAACACTCGGCTGCATTCAGCCCGGGTCTAGGCTCGAAGGCTCGAGGGTTGTCACGGTGACCGCAACACACAGCCTGTGTCCCTTCCGGGGCTGTAGCTATGACAACTACAGACTGACACGACAGGGGTGAGCCGGTCCTTGAGGTCAGGGGAACCTGAGCTCCGACCTGCGGGCAGCCGTGTAACAGACAGCCACAAATTTAGGAGCTTAAAATGTATTATAATGTCTGAGGTCAGAAGTCTGGCCACGGGGTTGGGTTTTCTGCTCAGGGTCTCACCGGGCTCAACTCAAGGTGCTGGCCAGGCTGTGCTCCTTCTGGAGGCTCTGGGCAAGATTCCACGTCCATGCTCATCCAGTGCGTCCGTCAAGTTCAGTTCTTGCGGTTGTAGTTCCAAGTTGCCTGCGTCTTTGCCGGCTGTCAGCCAGGGGTCTCTTCCTGTTCCTAGAGGCAGCCTGCTCTCTTTGCTGTGTGACCTCCCCCTGGAGAAGCCCCCACACCTCAAATCCTTGCCCCACATGCTTTGAGTCTGTGTTGCCAGGAGGAACCTGGGTCCCTCTTATGAGGCTCACCTGAGTAGGCCAGACCCACCCTAGATAATCTCCGTACCTTCAGGTCAGCTACGTTGGACCTGAATTCCCTCTGCAGAGTCCCTTCACTGCAGCATCTAGATTAGTGTTTGAATGAATACGTGGGACCCCAGGGCCCAGGAGCCTGGGGGCCATGTCAGAATTCTGCCTGTTACAGTCACTCAGCAAGAAAGAGAGGAGGGGCCCCTAGGCAAGGGGAACAGCGGGTGCAGAGGGTGAACGTAGGAAGGAGCGTGGAGCTGGTGAGGGCTGGACAGAGGGCTTAGAGGGGCGGGTGGGGGGCCCTGGGCAGGAGAGCTGGGCAGCAGCAGGCAGACCTGTAGGTCTGTGGTATGGGTTTGCAGGCAGCTCTCCCATGACTGATGGAGACAGGAAGACCTCTGTGCCCGAGCCGATGAGGTTTGGATGTAGGTGTCAAATAGCTCACCCAACTTCAGCGTGGAAAGAGACTGGGGAGGGGGTGAGCGGCGAGCATGGGGGTCTGGGGCCCGGTGTTGTCCTGGTGAACATGGACATGCCCTTTGTCTGCACTGTCCAGGACGGTAGCCACTGGCCGTATGTGGCCGTCGTCCAACGGAGCACTGCGTGTGTGGCTCGTGTGCCGAACCTGGGTAACTTGATTTTTTACTTGATTTAATTGCACAAATGTGAACCACCATGGGCAGCTAGTGGCCGCCATATAGGCCAGATCAGCTCTAGACACGGGGAGAAAGGGGAGCAGCATGTTCGGGGGCGTCCTGGGGGCCGGGCTGGGGCCATGCGTTACCCCGTTCATCCTTCCCGCAGCCCTTGGAGGCAGGCGCTCCTGGCTTACTTGGCAGATGCGGCAGCTGAGGCTCAGAGAGGCTGAGTGCTTTCTCTGAGGTCACACAGCTGGCCCGAGGCAGCGTTGTTGGGCAGACCCCAGCTGTCTGCCTGAAGCGTCAGCCTCTTCCACTTTCCCTTTCTGGGGTCCACAGAGGTGGGGAATCAGGTGGGACTGGGGAATACGGAAAAGGTTTGATTTAAGAGGAATAAACAAAGGTGGGTGTGGGGCTAGTGGGGAGAAGACGAGCCAGGCTGGAGAGTGTTCCCTTTCAGCTGCGGTGGGGGGATGCGTGGGCAGGGGGAGTCACTACACGACAGGGGTGAGCCGGTCCTTGAGGTCAGGGGAACCTGAGCTCCGACCTGCGGGCAGCCGTGTAACAGACAGCCACAAATTTAGGAGCTTAAAATGTATTATAATGTCTGAGGTCAGAAGTCTGGCCACGGGGTTGGGTTTTCTGCTCAGGGTCTCACCGGGCTCAACTCAAGGTGCTGGCCAGGCTGTGCTCCTTCTGGAGGCTCTGGGCAAGATTCCACGTCCATGCTCATCCAGTGCGTCCGTCAAGTTCAGTTCTTGCGGTTGTAGTTCCAAGTTGCCTGCGTCTTTGCCGGCTGTCAGCCAGGGGTCTCTTCCTGTTCCTAGAGGCAGCCTGCTCTCTTTGCTGTGTGACCTCCCCCTGGAGAAGCCC
The DNA here is from genome assembly GCA_006410635.1 of Cephalophus harveyi. Lineage (NCBI taxonomy): Eukaryota > Metazoa > Chordata > Mammalia > Artiodactyla > Bovidae > Cephalophus > Cephalophus harveyi. Next base: position 41,320 of record SJYT01052084.1, on the reverse strand, counting down.
CCACACCTCAAATCCTTGCCCCACATGCTTTGAGTCTGTGTTGCCAGGAGGAACCTGGGTCCCTCTTATGAGGCTCACCTGAGTAGGCCAGACCCACCCTAGATAATCTCCGTACCTTCAGGTCAGCTACGTTGGACCTGAATTCCCTCTGCAGAGTCCCTTCACTGCAGCATCTAGATTAGTGTTTGAATGAATACGTGGGACCCCAGGGCCCAGGAGCCTGGGGGCCATGTCAGAATTCTGCCTGTTACAGTCACTCAGCAAGAAAGAGAGGAGGGGCCCCTAGGCAAGGGGAACAGCGGGTGCAGAGGGTGAACGTAGGAAGGAGCGTGGAGCTGGTGAGGGCTGGACAGAGGGCTTAGAGGGGCGGGTGGGGGGCCCTGGGCAGGAGAGCTGGGCAGCAGCAGGCAGACCTGTAGGTCTGTGGTATGGGTTTGCAGGCAGCTCTCCCATGACTGATGGAGACAGGAAGACCTCTGTGCCCGAGCCGATGAGGTTTGGATGTAGGTGTCAAATAGCTCACCCAACTTCAGCGTGGAAAGAGACTGGGGAGGGGGTGAGCGGCGAGCATGGGGGTCTGGGGCCCGGTGTTGTCCTGGTGAACATGGACATGCCCTTTGTCTGCACTGTCCAGGACGGTAGCCACTGGCCGTATGTGGCCGTCGTCCAACGGAGCACTGCGTGTGTGGCTCGTGTGCCGAACCTGGGTAACTTGATTTTTTACTTGATTTAATTGCACAAATGTGAACCACCATGGGCAGCTAGTGGCCGCCATATAGGCCAGATCAGCTCTAGACACGGGGAGAAAGGGGAGCAGCATGTTCGGGGGCGTCCTGGGGGCCGGGCTGGGGCCATGCGTTACCCCGTTCATCCTTCCCGCAGCCCTTGGAGGCAGGCGCTCCTGGCTTACTTGGCAGATGCGGCAGCTGAGGCTCAGAGAGGCTGAGTGCTTTCTCTGAGGTCACACAGCTGGCCCGAGGCAGCGTTGTTGGGCAGACCCCAGCTGTCTGCCTGAAGCGTCAGCCTCTTCCACTTTCCCTTTCTGGGGTCCACAGAGGTGGGGAATCAGGTGGGACTGGGGAATACGGAAAAGGTTTGATTTAAGAGGAATAAACAAAGGTGGGTGTGGGGCTAGTGGGGAGAAGACGAGCCAGGCTGGAGAGTGTTCCCTTTCAGCTGCGGTGGGGGGATGCGTGGGCAGGGGGAGTCACGGAACATTCCAGAAACCTCAGATGCCGGGCCCTGTGAGATGCCTGGAGACTCTCCCCACAGGACTCCACACCGAGGGCCTGTTCCGGAGATCAGCCAGTGTCCAGACGGTCCGTGAGATCCAGCGGCTCTACAACCAAGGTGACTGGCTGCCCAAGACCCTCCCTGTCAGCCTCCCGCCCGGCCAGCCCCACAGGGGCCTCAGGCCACAGAGCCCACACTCAAGCCAGCGGAGCTCCCCCCACCCCGACCCCAGAATAGCCCAGACTGGGGGGACCGCTGCCCTGGTGAGTCTGTGCCCGGACCCCAAGCCTCCCCTCTCAAGCCTGGGACAGTAGAAACCAGGCCTGACCTCAGGATGCTCTTGTCCAGGCGGGACTGGGTCATATGGTGTCAATATCAATAGTGTCCCCTGAAATTTCCATGGTGGTCCAGTGGCGAAGACTCCACACTCCTCATATGGGGCCTGGGTTCAATCCCTGGTCAGGCAGCGAGATCCCACGTGCCGCAACAAAGATCAAAGACCGCGCATGCTGCAACGAAGACCCGGTGCTACCAAATTAACTCCCTAAAAGCCCAGTGTCCCCAGCCTCCGCCGGGCGCCGTGAGAGGCAGGGGAGGGCAGGTGACACCATCGGCAGGGCGGGACAGTGCTGTGTCCTGGCGTCGGGCGCCTCCCCTCGGGAGGTTTCAAGCCATTTCGAGCCTGAGCCTGCCCAGCAGCTGGAGCCCCCAGCCCAGCAGCTGGAGCCCCCAGCCCAGCGTCAGAACCCAGACGCACGCTCTTGTGTGTCCAGGGAAGCCCGTGAACTTCGATGACTACGGGGACATCCACCTTCCAGCCGTGATCCTGAAGACCTTCCTGCGGGAGCTGCCCCAGCCGCTGCTGACCTTCGAGGCTTATGAGCGGATCCTCGAGATCACCAGTATGTACCCACTGGGGTGCCAGCCAGGAGTGCCCAGGGTGCCGGCAGAAGGCCAGGTGGGTGGGGGCGGGGCTGCTCGGCCTCCTGCTGTTTCCCTCCGGTGCTGCGGGCCAGGAGAGGGGCTGTCCCTCCCAGAGCCCTGCCAGCCTCAGCCAGGCCAGCCCTGCCCATGGTTGGGGGACACGGGGTCAGGGGTTATCAGATGCCCCTGGGCCCAGAGGTGTGGTCTTGGAGGGCATCTCTAGATCTGGGGTATGTTGCCCCAGACAGAGTGCACCCCCCCTGCACTGTTCCGCAGGATCTCTACTTCTAGCACCTCAACTTCCTCGTCTAGAGAGCGGGGTAGCCACCCCCGTCTGCTGTTACAGAAAAAGCTATGCATGGCCCTTGAGAGCACAGTGAGGCACCCGTCGTGGGGCAGGGGGGCATCATGAGAGGTGTAGGGACCACTGCAGCGGGGAGACAGGCTGGGCTCAACTCCAAATACCGCAAGCAGGAGGAGGGGCCTTACAGCCGCGGGGCTGGTGGGCGGGTGGTCTGTGGAGGGAAGATTACTCGGAGGAAACAGGCATGGGGGTAGGCAGGGGGCGGATTCTCACTACACTGATCCAACAGGACTCTTGCTACCAGCAGACCAGGTGGCCCAACATCCCCTAGGGGGTAGGGGACGGGGGGATGAGGACCCATCAGATGGCAAGGGTGATCAAGGTTCCCGTTACACTAACTTACGGCTCTTCGTAAAGCTGGACAGTGCAGAGACAAAAAGAAGCCTGAAACCAGAGGCTTTGTTAATAAAAGAACTCAACAAAGCCTGACTAGAGTTTGAGGAGAGAGTCTCCCCAGATTGGTGGAGAACGCCGGGGAGACGTGCTGTGAGCTGCAGCTCTCGGGCGTGGCGATGCCGGCGTTCTGGAGTGGACCGGGTGCACCGAGGGCCGTGGCGCTGACCACTCCTCAAGCCCGTGAAGGCCCGTCAGGGCTTCCTAGGCGGCTCAGCGGTAAAGAATCCGCCTGCAAATGCGGGAGACGTGGTTCATTCCCTAGTCTAGGAGGATCTTCCCCCGGGAGAAGGAAATTGGCAACCCACTCCAGTATTCTTGCCTGGAGAATCTCATGGACAGAGGAGCCTGGCGGGCTACAGTCTATGGGGTCGTAAAGACTCAGACACAGCTTAGCAACTAAACAACGAGGGTATGTCAGAGATGCTGGAGGATGCTGGGAAAGCAGCGAATCAAGCATTGTTGCTTTCAATGGGATGACCTCTGCCCCCAGTGTTCCCCCAGAACTGGATTCGACCCCTGCTGGGTGTCAAGCCATAGACACAGCCGAGCCCGACTTCCTCCCTGCCCCGCCCCATACACACACGAAGAGGTGTGAACAGGCACTCTGATCATTTCTAACATTGAGAGTTAGAAGGCTCGAGGCTGTACCCCTAGGGCGGTGACTCCAACCCAAACAAATTCCTGCCCGAGAAAGTACTTCTCACTCCAGCCAAAACCTGGTGATAGAGCTGCCTGGCCCCATGTTAGAGCAGTTCCTGCGGAAAGTTTGCAGTTATGAGCTACTTCTTTCCTCTTCATTCACACCCCTACTCATTCTTTTTACTAGCTGCCTATCTTTTTATCAGCTTAGTTATTCTGAAGGCTATGGACCCTGTCGGCTGTCATTCAACAACTCAGCTTGATTGAATTGTGACTCAGGCATAGGGTTTTAAAAAACACAGGATGTCCAGTCAAATATGAATTTCAGGTAAATAATGAACTCTTAGTATAAGCATGTATCTATGTGTAAGTAAGTATACTAAACTCTTTAGAATAAGTATGTTCCAAATATTGAACAGGATATGCCTGCACTAAAAAAGAATTTGCTGTTTATCTTGAATTCACGCTTAACTGGATATCCTCTGTTGTATCGGCAACCTGCCCAGGTGGGGTGCATGTCTCCTTGGAGTGAAGCAAGAAGTCCTTGCAGAGAATGCTCTGGAGGACATGGGCTTCCCAGGTGGCCTGTGGTGTCCAGGAAAAAAAGGCAACTGCCATGGCATAGTCGCCAAGGAATAGCAAGGTTTAGAGCACCAGCTCATAGCTGAACAGAACGGGACTCAAGTCTGGGCTTCAGCACACGTTAACTGTGTGACCTTGGGCAGGTCACTGAACCTCTCTGAGCTCACTTTCCTCGTCTGTGTAAAAGCGGGGTTGCTCTGAGGATGAAAGGTCATACACTGCTTGGCATGACTCCTGGCACACAGTAAGTGCTTGGTTTGTGGTGGCTTTGTGACAGCGAGCTGCTCCTTCCTGCTCACTTCCTTCTTTCTTGAAGAAACCCTAGTAAAGCCAGGGGTGGACGGTGTACTATACCTGTTCTGGGACCACAGCTCTTAGAAAGAAAGACGTCGAGGCTGGAAAGCAGAGATCCAGGGCAACAAGACTTGTTGGTTCCTCGGAAATAACAACTCCAAGGGAATCCCTAGTCTGCTCAAATTACCCGGCAACCGCTTGAGTTCAGGGAAGAATGACTTCTGTTGAAAAACCAAGAATGTTCACAGCAGGGAACTCTGCGTCTTTCAGCAGAGGCCGTGTTAGTCCCCAGTCACTGTGCCCAAGGCTTTCAGCAGAGGCCGTGTTAGTCCCCAGTCACTGTGCCCAAGGCTTAGTGGGAGGAGGTCTAGGGTGCTGGGAGCTCGAGGTGTGTCCGTGTGTGCACGTGTGTGTCACCAGCAGGAGCTTGGCGAATGCGGGTTGAGTAGCACGTCTGCGCTCGCGGTTTATGGAGCTCAGTGGGGTATGTGGTGGGGGCCACTGGGGGCGCTCGGTTGCTTGGCTGCTTCCAGACCCCGCTGGGTGTGGGGCCCTGAGCTGTGGATGGGAAACAGGTTGCGTTAGTCCAGAGCAGGGCCCGTGTGCTTCTTCTGTAGAGTCAGACAGTAACTGTTTTAGGCTGTGTGTGCCAGCCTCAGCCACCATGCAGAAGCGGCCATGGGCAAATGAACAGATGTGGGTCTGTGCCAGTAAAGCTTTCCTGGCCCTCAGCCTGTAGTTTGTATCGACCATCCCCTCCATGAGGTGATCTGGCCCCCGGGGGTCATGGCGGGGAGCAGCCGCGGTGCCCGAGGTGAAGAAGCGGGCAGAGCTCGGAGCAGAGCTTCCTTGGGAAGTGGGACCCAAGGCCCAGGCGTGGGGCAGTCTGTCCCCCGCTCCCCATGCCCCTGCCTGTCCTCGGAGGGATGCAGGAAGGGGACGCTCAGGAAGGACCCTTGGGCCATGGCAGGTGTGGAGAGCAGCCTGCGGGTGACCTGCTGCCGCCAGATCCTGCAGAACCTTCCGGAACACAACTACGCCGTCCTCAGCTACCTCATGGGCTTCCTGCACGAGGTGAGGGGGCCGAGCCAGTAGCCCAGGCAGACCAGGCCTGGCTTCTCACCTCCCTCGACCCTGGAGCCCAGTCTGGGCCGGAAGGGCCTCCTACAAGGCCTGACCGGGCCACACCTCTGCCCAGCAGGTCACGGGGTGGGGTGCGGACGGGCGGTGGGGGGGTTGTGTGCCCAGACCAAGGATGCTCAGAGTCTACCGCCGGCGTGAGGCCTGAGCAGGAAGTGTCCTGAGCCTGCTGCACCGTGAGCCACACACCGGGGCCCTAAGACAGTAGAAATGTCTCCTCTCCCGGCCCTGGGGTTGCTCTAAGTGTTGGCCGAGATGAGGGGGCAGCCCCTTTGGGGAGGCAAGTTCCCTACGCTCTCTTGTTAACCCTCCAAGAGCACCTGCATGCCAGGGCCCCCACTCTGTACCCACGGTGCCAGGGCCCCACCCCCGAGTCCTGGGAGTGGAGGAGGAGGCTGGGATGGGGAGGAGTGGGAGGGATGCTGCTGGACATTCCGGAAGGAGGTCAAGAGGCCAGAGCCAGTGGGCCCCCCGGGTGTCAAGGCCCATCCCTTCCATTTTACAGACGGGGCGGCTCCAGCCCTCCTCCGGGCGCAGAGAATGCCCGGTCACACCTCCTCTCGTCTCTGCCGTGTTCTCACCCCAGGTGTCCCAGGAGAGCATCTCGAACAAGATGAACAGCTCCAACCTGGCCTGCGTCTTCGGGCTGAATCTGATCTGGCCGTCCCAGGGGGCCTCCTCCCTGAGTGCCCTCGTGCCCCTGAACCTGTTCACTGAGCTGCTGATTGAGTACTACGAGAAGGTCTTCAGCGGCCGCGGGGAGCGTGGGGCCCAGACCGGCGAGCAGGGCGGTCCCCATGCCAGAGGCTCCGTCCCCGATGGGGCTGCAGGAGACAGACCCGCCTCCGGCCTCGCCAGACCCCCGCTCCCTCCGCGTCCCCCGACCACGGCCTGGAGACTCCTCTAGGGCTGGAAATGTCAGTGGTGGTCTCTGCATCTGTGTTTTGTAAACTTGCCATTAAACGATCTTCTAGGGAACCAACCCTCCACTGAAAATTCCTTGGTTCTGATTCGTCAGCCCCTCTTGTTGGGTAATGGCAGGCTGAGACAAGATGATGGATCTGTTAGGATCAGGACTTGGCTGGGCCTCCCTGAAAACGGGATTGTGGTGGTTGGCCTGGTACCAGGCATCTCCTGCTGCCGCGATGCCACGTGGCACACCATGCAGACCCAGTGCCTTAGAGCCGCGGCCTCTGGTCACTGCCTGCGAGTCGGTGGGTCAGCGGGCAGCTCTGGTCTCTTTGGGACTTGCTTGGCAGGTATCAGGCACCAGGGTGGCTGGGGAGACTCCGCCCTCCCGCGGGCACTGCGTTTCCGTTTGATGAATGGGCACGCATTCCCTGGACACGAGCCGAGTCCAAGCGAGAACACTGGCACGGCGGCTTCCAAGCTTGGGTGGCGCCACTAACGCTCACACCCTGTCGACCAGAGCTGGCCTCGGGGCCAAGGCCAGGGTCACAGCGGAAGGGCAAAGGGTGCAGATAAGAGGAGGGGGAGAAACGGGGCCCTCGGCTGCCCAAGGGCTGCAGGACGTGTCCTGGCCCTGTGGTCTCAGGGCGGCCAGCCCCTCGGCGTTGCGGGACGGTCCTGTGTTCCCAGCTCCCCATACAGTGAGGAGCCGTGAAAAGTCATGGCTCCACGTTCCCAGCAAAGAGCCCCCAGTGTGCCTGATTGGCCGAGCCGAGGCCTCACCCTGGACGGGCGCTGTGTCCAGGGCAGGCACCGGTGGGCTGGCCTGGGCCAGGTGCCCCACACAGACCCCCAACAAAGGAGAGCTGATGCCCGGTGGGTCAGTGTGGACAGGCCCCCAGACATGCACCGCAGGCAAGGGTTTCAACAACAGGCCCTTCTTTTCTTGCCGTTGTGGAGGCCGGAAGCCCAGAGTCAGCATGCCAGCAGGCTTTACTTCTGGCAAGGGCGCTCCCCATGACATGCAGACGGCCACTTCCTCTCCGTCCTCAGGAGACAGAAGGGCCAGCTCTCTGGTGTTTCTCCTCATAAGGACACACGGCCTGTCGGGCCCGGACCCCACACTCATGACCTCATTTAACTTCAACTACTCTGTAAAGAGGGCTTCCCTGGTGGCCCCAGACGGTAAAGAATCTGCCTACAAAACAGGAGACCTGCGTTCCGTCCCTGGGTGGGGAAGACTCCCTGGAGAAGGGAATGGAAACCCACCCCAGGATTCTTGCCTGGAGAATCCCGTGGACAGAGAATCCAGGCCCAGAATCCCATGGCGGGCTACTGTTCATGGGGTCGCAAAGACTTGGACACAAGTGAGCGACTTTCACTTTACTTTCCCAGGTGGCGCTAGTGGTAACGAGCCTTCCTGCCCGTGCAGGTGACATGAGAGATGTGAGTTCAATCCCTGGGTTGGGAAGATCCCCTGGAGGACGGCATGGCAACCCACTGTAGTGTTCTTGCCTGGAGAATCCCATGGACACCTGGGGCTACTTCCTGAATGCGGAGGGTGTGGGCGCCGTGTTCACCTCCTGCCTCTTCTCACCTCCACGTTCACTCCACTCCCACCCGTGGCTGCGGTCGCCTGCCTGCCTGTCCTCGTCTCTGTAAGGGAGGGGACATGTGCCCACTGAGCCGTCTCCCAGCGCCCAGCAGTGAGTGGGTGACACCTCGTTTCAAGGATCCAGCAGACTGAGAGCAGGGGAGCATCCTCTCGTTTCTCTGATGCGGGCCCCGTGTCGTGTCCAGGCCAGAGCACAGTGTCCCCACGTCCCGGCCCTGCAGGTGATGAGGACCTTGGTCCCCCTGTGGTTTCTGGGGGGAGGAGGGGGAGCTGGTGGCAGGTGCTGGCGAAGAGACCCTCCCACTGGCAGACACAACACGTTCTCCTGGGGGGAGGCAGGCCCGGCCCCAGCATTGTGGGCTGTGGAGTCCCAGCCCAAGGTCACAGGTGCGAGGCCTTGCCCCAAGGCCACAGACACAGAGCCCAGAACCAAGGTCACCTCTAGAACTGGCTGAGCCCCTTTGTAACTGCTGCCAAAAGCCCCCTGATCATCACCAGCTGGTTTCCTGACCCCAAGTTAGGCAAAAACGCCCACCCTGTGCTCACCCTGTAGCCCCTAACCAATCACCTAATAGCACCCTTCCAGCAGGAATTTTCTTTGTCTTGAGGCTATAAAAATTGGCTACTAACTGTGGCAAAGATAGACAGTGTATCAAAAAGCGGAGACGCCACTTTGCCGACAGGTCTGTCTAGTCAAGGCTATGGTTTTTCCAGTGGTCATGTGTGGGTGTGAGAGTTGGACTATAAAGAAAGCTGAGTGCTGAAGAATTGATGGTTTTGAACTGTGGTGTTGGAGAAGACTCTTGAGAGTCCCTTGGACTGCAAGATCCAACCAGTCCATCCTAAAGGAAATCAGTCCTGAATATCCATTGGAAGGACTGATGCTGAAGCCGAAACTCCAACACTTTGGCCACCTGATGTGAGGAGCCGACTCATTGGAAAAGACCCTGATGCTGGGAAAGACTGAGGGCAGGAGGAGAAGGGGACGACAGAGGATGAGATGGTTGGATGGCATCACCGACTCGATGGACATGAGTTTGAGCAAAGTCAGCGAGATAGTGAAGAACAGGGAAGCCTGGCGTGCTACAGTCCATGGATCACAAAGAATCAGACACGACTGAGCAACTGAACAACTCACGAAAGCGTTGGCTCTCCCTGGAGCCGGCCCGCTGTTCAGACAGCGTCCCGTCAGCTCTCCCTGAAGGGTCAAGAGCTCGGCCTGCCGTGCTCCCAGTGCCCACGTTGTCTCTGCTCTTTGTTCTTAATAAACTCACTCCGTTCTGCAGTGCTCCGTGTCTGGAAGTTCTTTTCCGACCTGTGCTGGGACGGCCACCACACAGACATGGTCGGGGGCTGCGCCAGGTCCCTCCTGTGGGGCTCTGAGGATGACACACAGCCACGCACGCCACATGCGGGAGGAGACTTTGCCATCCTCACTGGTCCCTGCGGTGTGGGGGCTGCTGCAGAAACACCTCCCACCTGCCTCTGCCTCCTGGTGGAGCCCAGCCAGGTGGGCGTTCACGGCTGGGGCTTGAGCGGCTTCAAGTAACAGCCCTCTCCCTGCCCAGACTGAGAACATTGAGGAAAAGGCAGACTCAGGAGCCACTCTGGGGGGTCACAGTGTCTGCTTCGAGCTGGCCAGGGCCCTGCCTGCCTGCGCTCTGTCTGTGGCCAAGGGCGCTCGCTAACTAGTCACCCTGATTTCGGCAAACACCGCCTGATCGCTGAGCCTGGGCAACTTGTGGCCCAGAGGCCACGTGTTCTGCAGGCAGTTGGCTCCAGACCTCCGAGTTCCACGTCATGATATTCCCTCCTCTTCCCACGGGAGGGGCGAGGAGGCGAGGAGAGAGGCCAGGAGGATTAGTCCCCCCCTGGTGAAGTCCCTCCTCAACTTGGGGCAGGTAGGGCTGCTCCGATCATCTCATTTCTCATCTACAGACGAGGACCTGGAGGACCAGAGAGGTAAAGGAGCTTACTCTAAGTCACACGGCTTGCATGTGGCAGTGCAGGGTTTCGGATCTGTGCAGCCCTGTGCTGTGGGGGCCAAAGAGAGGGGTCCGGGCCTCAGTCTTCCCGCCTTAACAGTGGAGGGGGGTGTTCACACTCCACACTCCCCTCCAGCTGCCAGGACACCGGCTCAGAAACCTCGAGACCCGAGACTGAATCAGCTCCACCGCAAGTCTGATCAGATCCAACCTCCTGGCCGGCTTCCTGTCTGAACACATTTGAACGATCCCATGTGGACATCAGGGTTTGTCTGCCCAGTGTTGGCAACAGCCAAGGCTTGCTAACCACCTGCGTGCTCCTTGGTGGATGAAAGGACCCAGAAGCTGTGTCATGTGCACAGTGGAAGATTATTTAGCTGTAGAAACAAGGAAATTCTACCACTTTTGACAACATGGATGGACGTTGAGGATGCTATGCTAAGTGAAGTAAGTCAGGCAGAGGAAGAAAAAAGCCCTATGATCCCATTTAATATGTAGAACAAAAACCAAACAAAAACCACCAGTGTCATAGAAAAAGAGATCAGATTTGTGGTTACCAGAGACAGGAGGTGGGGAAGGAGGAATTGGAAGACAGTGATCAAAAGTTACAAACCTCAGCCATAAGATAGGTAATACTAGGAATATAACTAACAATTTGATGACTAGATACTAAGCGTTCTCATTACACGGAGAAATTGTTTTCTTTTTATTGTATCTATATGAGATGATGAATGTCAACTGAACCTATTATAATAATCATTTTACAACACACATACATCAGACCCACATGCTATATGCCTTAAACTTACCCAGTGGGTGGGAGGGGGGTTCAAGAGGGAGGGGACATATGTATACCTGTGGCCGATTCCTGCTGATGTATGGTAAAAGTCATCACAATATTGTGAAGTAATTATCCTCAAGGGCTTCTCTGGTGACTCAGTTAGTAAAAGAATCCACCCGTAATGCGGGAGACCTGGGTTTGATCCCTGGGCTAGGAAGTTCCCCTGAAGAGGGGAGAGGCTACCCACTCCAGTATTCTGGCCTGGAGAATTCAAAGGGTTGCAAAGGGTCAGACACGACTAAGTGACATTTACACACACAATTATCCTCTAATTAAAAATGAAATTTAAAAAAGAAAAAGAAAAAAGCTTCATGATGTACATCAATTAGTTCTCAATAAAACGGGAGGAAAAAAAGGTTCGTCTGCTGCCAAACTGTATTTTGGACACTTCCTGGCTGGACCAGAGTCATCTACATCTTTGGGCTTAAAACAGGTCTTGGTCACCCAGGTGACTGTCCACACTCCGCCCCACCCCACACCCAGCCCTGGGCACACCTCTTCAGCAGCTGCATTCACCCTAAGTAGATGGCGAACGTTCACAAAAGCAGCGGGAGTTCAGGCCTTCCGAGCCCGGCGGCCTTCCGCTCGGGATGGACTCCAGAGGCCACAGCCCGTGCTCGCTCCGTGCCAGCCTCCCCGAGCTGGGCGGCCGCAGCCTGTGCCCTCGTGGCTCCAGGTTCCGGCCCCGTGTCCTGGGCTCCAGGAGCACCCCAGGGCCCGCTGATCTGAGCAGCGTAGCCTGTCTCTCCCTAGCCCCTCTTTCTCACCCGTCTCTCCACATCCCCACTCCTGGTTCTGGTCTGGACCCCCCGCTCCCTCGTGGCTCAGACGGTAAAGCGTCTGCCTGCAACGCGGGAGACTCGAGTTCGATCCCTGGAGCAGGAAATGGCAACCCACTCCAGTGCCCTTCCCTGGAGAGTCCCACGGACAGAGGAGCCTGGTGGGCTACATGCAGCCCATGGGGTGGCAAAGAGTCAGACACGACTGAGCGACTTTCACCTTCTCTTTTTCTTTCCCTCCATCTTTTATCCATCTTTGCTTTTCCTTCTAGCTTTCCCTCTCTCACAGCCAAGCATAGCCAGAACGGTGCTCTTGGACAACTTGAAAAGTAGTATTGTTTCTTTTCTATTCCCCTACAAAGCTCTGTTTCTTTTCTTGTACATCCTTTTTTAAAAAAAAAAAAAAAACACAACCTTCCAGATCCAGCCAACCACAGTCAGGCACGAGGGGGCGGGGGTGGGGCTCGGACCAGCCTGAGTGGTCACCCCAGCCCCCGAAGGGTTCAGTTCGGAGCCCAAGGCAAACCCACTGCCGGCCCCCCGGCCTCTGGAAGCACAGCTGGCATCTGTGCCCTCGCCCCCAGGAAGGCGTCTTGTTCTCAAACACTTCAGAGCCACACGAAAACGGCCTCAGAGTTGTGCTGCCAGGAAAAGAAAAAAAAGTCTGAAATAAAAAAAATGATGGCTCCCTTAAGAGCACACCACTGTGAACACCAGAATTAACAACGACATTAAATCAAATCTCATGCATTATGCAGAAAGGTTTACAGTGCAGAGCGCATTTGTGAAATATATGTTTCAAATTTTCTGACTCCGAGAGGTGGCCCGAGACGCTCTCCCGTGGCTGCTTTGATAGTAGCCTCCCTTTCACAAGCGATAATTGTGGAATCCCAGCGCCAGCACCGCGTGGCCCTGTCACCCTTCCCTTGTATCAAAGCACCATTTCCACGGCAAGAGAAAACAATTATGGTGATAATGTGTTGGAGACCCACGCGGCATGTATCAGCCTGAAAGAATGAAACGTGATGTCGGAACGAGGGCCCCAGAGTGTCTCTATTGACAAGGACGTGTGAGATAAATTGCCCAAACATTCACTTTTGCAAAAATGACAGAGATTTTAAGTGACTCCAGAGATTAGGCAGGCTGCCCAGGACTTGTAGCTGACATCTACCAGGAATTAATGAATCCTGCCCAAAGTAGAAGCATCTGTAGGCAGAGCAAGTGGCTGGTCCATTCCAGAGAGCCTAGCAATGGGGGGCTGCCATTGGCCCAGACTGCCATCATGGGGGGAGCAGGCACTGGGCTCCCCGATTCTGGTACAGCTCAGACTCACAGACCTGTGACCCTAGGTGAGTCATGTTGCCCAGCAAGGGGAGTTCAAAGTGGGGAGGCTCAACCTGGGTTTCTGTCTTCCATGTAGGAGTGTGGCTGGGGTAAGTTCTTGGACCTTTTTCTCGGTTGCATAATGGGAAGAGCAGTCTCCACTCTGTGGGTCTCTGTGTGCTTTGCAGCATCTGTTTTGTGCCAGGAGTGACAGTCTCACAATTATAGAGGTTAGGTGGTGGGGGCGGGGGTGGTACACTTCCTGCCTTCATGGGGCTTGCAGAAGAGCTGGGGAGAAAAGCAAATAAAAGCACAAAATATGCCTTTTTTATTTTTAAAATTATTTTTCATTTATATTTTTTCTTCCAATACCTTAAAACATTTATTTACTTATTTTTATTTTTCCATTTTTATTTGGCTGCGCTGGGTCTTAGTTGTAGCAAGTGGGAGTTTTAGTTGTAGCATGAGAACTCATGGCTTGTGGGATCTAATTCCCTGACCAGGGATCGAACTGGGACCCCTGGGCTTGGGAGCTCAAGGTATTAGCCACTGGACCGCCAGGGAAGTTCCCAGATATGTCTTTTTAGAGCTACCGCAGAATGAACAGGACTCAGGCAGGTGCAGGAGAGAGGTGGGAGACGGGGGACGGTCCTGGCAGCTCCCAGGCTTGAGTGATTTGGGCCCCAAAATGGGGTCCTCCCCAGATACAGACGGGGTGGAAGAGGCAGGGCAAGCCCTGCTGTTGGTTTGATAACAAAAAGTTTTCCTATTTTGTTATCAGAAAAATAATTGCTCGGGGGAAAAAAATTCACTGACAGAAAGTGCAAACAAAGGCAGTGAGCAGCATTTAAAATTTTACCACCCGGGGAGCAGCATTGTTAATATTTTGAGGAATTGGCACTTTCCTACGCTGCTGGTAGAGATGTAAATTGGTACAATCACAATTTAGCAAGCTGGTGAAGTTAAAGCTGATCCAGCAATTGTGAGTCGAGAGAAATAAACCAGAAAGGGAGGTATGGAGCATTACTGCAGGGCTGTCGCCAGAGCAGACAACCAGAGGCGACCTGAGGGTGTCCATCAATAGAAGGAAAGGCAGAGGGAGGAGGGTTGCTTCCATGAGAGTGAACAGTGTCCTGCAGGAAAAATGAGAAAGTTGGATCTGAACGTTTCCATGTGACTGAATCTCTGAGTATTATGCGGAGAGGGGAAGTTGCAGGATGCTAGCGCTTGTGTAAAGCTTTCAAACGCCCCGATCCTATACAGTTTATGAATTGAAACTATTACACGTCTGGAACAATATACAGAAGGCACTTTCAAACTGTACTTGTTTAATTTTTGCCTGCGCTGGGTCTCCGTGCTGGGCTCAGGCTCTCCCTAGTCGCGGCGAGTCGGGGCTACTGGTCTCCAGTCGAGGGGCACAGGCTTCTCTCGTTTCCGAGCGCAGGCTCTAATGCGTGTGGGCTTCTGTAGCTGCTGCGCATGAGGGATCTTCCCAGAGCAGGGATCGAACCGGCGTGCCCTGCATTGGCAGGCGGATTCTTAACCACCGGACCACCAGAGAAGTCCCAAAGGAATTTTTTAAAAATTGAGTAGGAAGGTGGTCTTTAACTTTTACTTTGGTCTAAGTTTTTCTAAGGGGCTTCCCAGGTGGCTCAGTTCGATCCTTGGGTCAGGAAGATCCCCAGGAAGAGGACATGGGGACCCACTCCAGCATCCGTGCCTGGAAAATCGCCATGGACAGAGGAAGCTGGCGGGCTACAGTCCATGGAGCCCCAGAGAGCTGGACACGACTGAGCCACCGAGCACACACATACATACACGTTTTTCTAAGGACTCTTAGGATAAATAAGTGCTCTGCTTCCAGTATGGCTGAATAACCTCTTGGGACTTGACTTTTCCACAATAAAGTCTGTAAACTCTAGATAAAATACAAAAGGACACAGGTAAGCAGAGAGAAGATCGACAATGTGCAGGCCCTGGGGAACGAGCGAGGACGGGCTGGAGGGAGGGCCACGCTTGGAGAGGGACGGCCCGGGACGAGCGTACTTTACGTGGCCTTTAATCTGATCTGGGTGAAAGTCGGCAACTCCGTTAGAATGGCTACATTGACAGTAGAAACAGTCTGTTTGGCTCAAAGAGCAGAGGTTAGAGTTTGGGACAGTCACGAGAAGCTGGGTAGGGGATTCTGGACAGGAGAGAGCCAGACAGGGAGAGTCTGTGTTTTGACCGTTTAAACTCTGTTTAAAGTTCTACCTGATCGCTGAGTCACAAATGTAGGACAGACACCAGCTGATGATGAAAGGACTGAACTGGGGTTTGAGCCACCAACTGAGTTTGCAGTTCGGGCCCAGTTCAATGCCTGCTAAAGCAAGCAAAAACCAGCACTCTTCAAAGGACTATAACAGAACCCAGGGTCTCTACAACATAAATCCACAACATCCAAGATGTAATAAAAAATTACTCCTCATACAATGAAACAGAAAATGCAGTCTAGCCTAAAATAAACAATGATGTGTGCACGGTAAGTCACTTCAATCGTGTCTGACTCTTTGTGACCTCATGGACGGTAGCCTGCCAGTCTCCTCTGTCCATGGGATTCTGCAGGCAAGAATACCTGAGCGGGTTGCCATACCCTCTTCCAGGGGATCTTCCTGACCCAGGGATCAAACCCACGTCTCTTACGTCTCCTGCATTGGCAGGTGGGTTCTTTACCACTAGCACCACCTCAAAAAACAATCAATGGAGATCAACCTTAAAATAATGCAGGTGTTGAAAACAGCAGTCAAGGATGTTAAAGCAGCTATTATACACACCCTCAAGTTCATAAAGGAAAATAAGCTTAAAGTAAATGAGAAGAGAGGAAATCACACTGAAACACAAAAATGAAAATCTTGAAAAACAGGGAAATTCCGTAAGAGTGAAATACGGTATTTAAAACTATTTTTTACAAACAGAAAAGAAAAAGAAGCCCATTGGTGATGTTTAACAGGAGAATGGAGGTGATAATACAGGAACTTTTATTATTTTTTTATTTGAGCAACTTCCCTGGCGGTCCAGTGTTTAGAACTCTGTGCTTCCTCTGCAGAAGGTGCAAGTTCCATCCCTGGCTGGGGAACCAGGATCCCGCGTGCCACGCAGCGAGGTCAGGAAATAAACGTGAAGTCAGTGACCGTGGATTTGGAAGTGGTGCACAAGAGATTCTCTGGGGCTGATGTGAGCCTGCTCTGACACCAGCACCATGCTTCCAGAGGTGGCCCACCCCAGGCTGCCCCTGCCCCCCCACTTTCCGGGCAATGCCCCCACCTCGAGGAGCCCCAGCAGAGGGGGTGGCGGGGACCCCTCTCCCTTCCGACTTAACCCCATGGGGTGGGGGAAGCTGGGGGTGGAAGCACCTCCACACACACCCTCCTGGGGCCAGCCTTCCCCCGCCTGGCTGCCTGATCCCGCAGGGACGACCTGCCCGATGCTACTGGAACCAGTGGGTCTCTGCCACCCGATGACAACAGGGACCCGATCAGAGCTGCCTGCGGGTAGGTGGGAGTCCTTCCGTTCTGTCTGGAAACCAGGGATTCTTGGAGTGGGTGCTGGGGCCTCGCCAAGCAAGAGGTAGCCAGTGAGGGTAGCAGAAGCCACAGCCAGCACCTAGCTCTCTCTGTGGCCTGGTGTGGGGTCCTCCCGGGGGACCAGAGGCAGGGGCTGGGGGTAGGGTGAGCAGCAGCCGCCCGAAGCAGGACAGGCTGAGGCTGGGGTGGCCCGGCAGGGCCTGTGGTCTCACAGTCTCAGATTGCAGCCACCTCCTGCTCAGACTTCTCCCTGGGGTGTACCTGGGGAGCCCCCCAGCCACACCCTGAGCTGCTGCACAGGGGCGGGCAGGACATCGGGGGGGGACCAGGAACCCCCGAGCAGCATCACCAGACCCTGCAGGCGCTGTTCTCGGGGAGCCCCGGGGGTGTGGGCGATGGGTGGGGGCACAGCAGAGTCTAGTGTGAGGAGCGCTGCCCGCCACCCTGGGACCCGCAGTCTGGGCTGAAAGTGCGGGGAGGGGCAGCGTGTGGTCAGAAGCACTTGGCCAGCCTGTGCCCCTTCATCTGTCCCCTCACGCTCGGTGGAGTCACCCAGGGGCCAGGTCACCATCTGCAGCCCCCGACTGGCCAGCTAGCCAGGTCCGGAGTGCACGTGCCTGTGACTAGGTTGGGACGACTTCCAGCCATCCACACGGGCCCCACGTGACCAGTGTCCAGCGTCCAGGGAGGCAGAGTGTCCAGGAACCACGGACTGGGATAAAGCCACCTGCTGGCCGTGAGACCTGGGCGTGTCCCCCTTTAGGTCCTGGCACTTCAAGTCCCTTGGGAGGGGCTGACGTGTCAGAGCAGGTCCCAGGAAGGAGCCGGGTGGGGCGGGCACACAGTCGGCCTCAGGGAACGGGGTCTTGGGCAGGACGCCACTACGTGGGCTGTGCGGGGGTAGCCGAGGCCCGGGGGGCAGCCCTGGCTGATCCTGCAGGGAGAAACCTCCGAGAAGCAGATCTCAGAGGACCCGCGGAAGGTGTCTTATGGGTTGTGTCCCCCACAAAAGGCGCTGAAGTCCCTAGCCCCCCAGTATCTGTGAACGTGACCTGATTCAGAAGTAGGATGACACAATTCATGTGTGATCACTGGGGTGGAGCCTCATCCTGCACAACTTGTCCTGATGAAAAAGGAAGATGTGGACACAGACAGCCACGGGGAGAAGTGTCAGGCGGAGCAGGGGACGGGCGATGAGTCTATGGCGGCCGGAAGCAGAGTCCGTCCCGCAGCCTCAGGAGGAACCAGCCCTGCCGCTGACACCGTCATCTCGGACATCCAGCCTCCGAGCTCCCTGCCTCCGTGAAGCGGACAAAACCACACGAAGGTGCCTCACGGCCGGTCAGGAGCGCCCCAGGAGTCAGAGCCAGGAAGGGGAGGAAACGCCGGGTCTTGGTCAGGGACCCTGGGGACGGCTGTCCTGAGAGGGGACTGTGGTCAAGTCCCCAAGTGGGGGAGATACTCAGGGAGACGGCGGGGGGAAGGGGCATGCAGGTGAGCACACCGCATGTGCAAAGGCCCTGTGGCGGGAGCAGGCCCCGTGGGTTCCGGGCGGTGCACGGTGGCCACGTGGCCAGAACAGAGCCGTGGAAGTGGAGCGGAGTGCGAGGGGACGCCGAAGGGGCCGGAGGAGGCGGGACCTGCGGCCTTGAGGACCCGAGCTTTTGCTGAGCAAGGAGGGAAAGCCAGGGTCTAACGGAGGCACTGTCACGCCGGCCACGTGGGACGGAGGGGTGACTGTGCGGAGGCAGTGCTGGCGGTGGTCCAGGCTGCGGACGGTGAGACCGAGGCGGCGGCATGGGGGGCGAGGTGTTAATCAGCACATCCTGCTGCAATTCGGGAAGCACACCTGACAGGTGGCCACTGATCGCGGTGGAGGGCCAGCCCCCGTTACTAGGAGGCTGAGCTCCCCAGGATGGAGGGGCTGGCCTCTGAGATGCCAGCTGTCCTGGCAGATGGCCTGGACAGCGGAGACCAGGCCGTCCGAGATGCCCGCTGACGTCATGGGGCTGGCCATGGGCAGCGGGAGTCCACGGCAGAGGTCTGGGCTGGAGACGAAGGCTGGGGAGATACCAGCACAGACACACGGAAAGCCAGGAGGTGGGGCGAGGCCCATGAGAACGCAGGAGGAGTGGGGGCCACACACACAGACCCACCCGCAGCGTTCAGAGACTGCCCAAATGCAGAGCCAAAGCGGTCTGACCGGTCTGGGCCCGGGCAGGGGAGTGTGTGGGGGCGGGGAGCAGGAGGCGCTGGCTGCAGCAGACCCTGCTGGAGACTCCAGCAGACAGTCTCTTTGTCCTCCACCCCATTCTCTGGCCACAGCTGACTGTCCGTCGTTGGGCTCCTCACCCAGCTGGACCAACCAGAGGCCTCTACATCACATCTGGAGCAAGGATGCAGGCGGTCTGGCCTTCCAGTGTGACTAAGACCCAGGGCAGTTGTGGGACCCTGGGGCCATGCTGCCCAGGAGGCAGAGACAGCGGTCCTGTGGATCCTGAGAGGAGGAGGCGGGGGAGGAGGGGGGCAACAGTGTGCACGTGGCCCCTGGCTCTGCACGGAGCCTGCTCTGGGCTTCTGTTATTTGCGATTGTCAATCCTGGCCCTAAAAGGGGTGCCTGCACCCCCCGGGGTTGGGGGATCTGTGCATGGTAGCCCTGCCCAGGGTTCTCTCTTCTCTCCATCCCTTGAGGTGGGCTGAGGGCAGGACCCTGACCTTTACTCCCTCCAATCCCCACCTCCCTGACCCCCGACCCCGTGCTCCCCGAGGCCTCTCTGTTGAAGGCAAGGAAACAAACCACAGGGCTCTGAAAACATCCATCGAGTTTAATGCATCGTACAGAAGGAAACTACATCGGCATATTCAAGACAAACACGGTTTCTCTATCCTCACTAGCCATCGGACGGTCCTCCCTGGTCCAAAGAAAACTAAGTCTCAAGACACATCGGCAGCTACCCCTCCCGGGTCCAACCTTTCACATCCTCCCATTAACAATTTTTTCAAAAACATAATTCAATCCATCCGAGAAGAAAAACCAACCAACTGAAAAAAAAAAAGGAACCTGAAGACATTTACATCTCAAGCCACGTGGTAATGCATAATTGGCATCTAGAGTAACCAATATATAAGACGTGTGTCTCACAGTTCACTTTGTTCATCAATAAAAGAATATAAAAATCTTGTTCAACCCAGTGTTAAGTGTATTAAAATAGATCTGTATCGTACAGCACAGTTTCTCCCGGAGTCGTGGGAATGACAGGAGGGGCCGTGAGCGGGCCGTGTGGGGCGCCGGCCAGCCCCCTTGCTGTGCAGCTGGCATTGTGCGTGCGTGTGTGCGTGTCTGGGGCCACGTGTGCACACGCACACGTGTGCACTGCGATCGGCACCGTGTGATATGCTGGGGGTGGGAGCCCCATGGCTCCCAGATGCTCATCCTGTTGTGCTAAGTTCTAAGTCCCTCGGGGACTGGAGAAGCCGGCACAGCCCACCCCAGACGCAGGAGCCCTTTGACGATGGCGGGCGCCCTCCCTCCGCTTTTGGGGAGACTGCAAGAAGAGGGACCCTCCAGTCTCCCGAGGCCACTGGTCTCTCCCTCCCCGCTCCCCCCACTTCTTAAAAGCCGCTCTGGGTCCCTCCAGCTTGGCAGCCTCCCCCTCCGCCCGAGGGGGCCCCCGTTCATCCCTGGCAGCGGAGACCCCGGTGAGCGGGAAGCAAAGTCACCAAGTCCCCTTCACATTAAATTATCTCACGATAAAAACGCCATACAAAAATGTAAAGTTATTTTTTTGGCATAGTGTCTGTACTGGCAAGAAAAGAGGAATGAAATACCTTATCGGCTCTTCGAAAGGAGAAAAGAAAAGGCTTCGGTCGTTAGGTTGAACGATTCAACCCCAGATGGCAAACCTGCCAAACGCCTCCCCAGCATGGCGGCAGCTCCACCTCGCCCAGAAACTCCGTGAGAAAAAGACACCGAGGGCAAGAGGAATCCAGAAAGTCAGCAGAGGCGGGGAGGAGGCGCGCGGCGAGGGGACCCCCTCCCCCGCCCCGCCACCGAGAGCAGGGGCCAGACAGCAGCGTGGAGCCCTGGGGGGCGTGCTTCAAGTTAAACGGCTGCGCTTCTGAACGCTAGTAACGCTGATGTGGGGCGGGCGTCTGGAAGGCCTGGCGCGCCGGGCGCCCCGTGCGGGCGCACGGGCGGCCGAGTCTACCTAGCGTCTACCACCTCTCGCTCCAACTAGCCCTACTACTCAGCTACGTCGTGTCCCCGCGCCCCTCCCGCAGGCACGCGCGGAGCCTCGGCCCTTCTGTCGGGCGCGGGGCTGACTCGAGGCCGAGGAGACAGCTGTGCCCGGAAACCCGAGGCCTGGACAAGCCCCCCAGCAGCGGGGAGCTGCCTCTGCGCCCCAGCTGGATGCCGGGCGTCCTGTCTGACCGGAAGCGGGCAGGACTCCATCCCCAGAGTCCTGGCTCCGGGACTCTCATTCAGCTCCTCCTCCCTTCTTTCCTGTCTCTGTCTGGTTGTGTCTGAAATTCATAGTGAGTATGAATTAAGGCTGACAGAACCCGCAGGTCTTGCGAGCAGGGTCCCAGTGACTTTCCGCGGGTGTGAAGACGGGTCCCTTGGGGGTCAGTTGTGCCCCTGGGGGTGCTGAAGGGCAGAGTGCATGGCTGCTGCTGCTGAGGGCTTGGTCCAGGGCCCTGCCAGCAGTGGGGCGGGGCTGGTGGTCGTCATGGTGACCTGGAGCATCTGATCACCCTGTATCAGTCTAAGGAGGGCCCGCAGGCGGTCCAAGGACGACTGGGTGCCCCTCTGCCGGGCCAGCAGGCTCGTCTTGAGCTCCAGGCATTTCTGTTCGGGGAAGGTGTCAGAGAGAAAGGTCTCAGCATTTGGCAATGCATGCCACCCGGGGCAGCCCCTTCTCCTCAAGTCCCTCCCTTCCCTCACAGAGGCTGAAAGAAGCCAGGAAGAGGGCCTCACACAGCAGCCAGAAGCGAAAAACGGAATACAACGGCAGTCAGACCCACAGGAGAAGCTGGTTTAAGATTCAGGGCTGGGACTGGTATGTGTGCAGGGCTGTGGGAGTGTGCTCCCTTGTTGGGGGCTCCCAGCTGACCACACCGTTCCCTCCTCCTGCTGGAGGAAGCTCGGAGCCTGCTCTGGCTCAACTGCAGCCCCTCGGAAAGACCTTGAGTTTGCTGGCCAGCTCTCTGCTCTTTCTCTTGCCTGCTGTGTTCATGGCTTTTTCTAGCCTTTTAGGTTTCATGGCATCACAGTAAAGTGGTTAAGGACTGATGCCTCAAGTTAGAATCTGAATCATTTGCTGCTTGGGCAAATAACTTCAACTTCCTGAGTCTATGTCCAAAAGTCCAAGACAGGAATAACCACAGGGCCTCTTCATAGAGTTATTGAGAGGATTAAATGAAATAGGACATGTAAGGAGCTTTTACCAGGGCCTGCAGTCACCATCATCACCACCAAATTCATCACCATCACCATCACCACCAGCATCACCAT
This sequence comes from Cephalophus harveyi, assembly GCA_006410635.1. NCBI lineage: Eukaryota > Metazoa > Chordata > Mammalia > Artiodactyla > Bovidae > Cephalophus > Cephalophus harveyi. The sequence goes on along the minus strand of SJYT01052084.1, from coordinate 19,217 downwards.
CACCATCACCACCAGCATCACCATCACCAGCATCACCACCATCACTACCATCATCACCACCATCACCATCACCACCAGCATCACCACCATCACCACCACCACCAGCATCACCACCAGCATTTACCACCACTCTACAGAGAAGAAACCATCAGGTTCCCTTTACACAAGAAGAAACCGAGGTTCAGAGATAGGGCCTTGCTGAGGTCACAGGGCTGAGAAGGAGCAGAGCCAGATGTCCAGCGGCTTGATAGCTACGTGTCTCCTTAGTCACAGAGCTGCCCTCTCCTCTGCTGACTCCCTGAATGACGCCGGCGAGTCCGTCCTCTTCTGGGGCGGCAGTGACCAGACAGCAGCACTTTGATCTGCAACATCCATCCCGTGGTCCCCGGGCAGACCCCGCCCACCCCGCACACCTTCACCGCCGAGGCCAGGCGTCGGTCTCGCTCCTCCAGTTGCTGGCGCTCGCTCTGCAGCTCACTGCCCCTCTGCAGCAGCTTCTGCTTCTCCTCTTCTTTGACTAGGAAAGAGGAAGGACTAGGAAAGTGCCTGGGTCCCAGGCCCCACCGGGAATGGCAGGTAAGCCGGAGCTGGGCCGTGGCTGAGCAGGAGAGGCAAGAAGAATCCTAGGTCCATCCCTGGGGTCACTCTGGCCACATCCTCCTGCAGGAGCCAGAGGCTCTTGCCGGATGCTCAGGGGCTGAAATTCCACCTCCGCAGTAACTGACCTGCACTCAGGATTAGTCCCAGGCTCCCTCTTTTCAGAGCTTTGGATCAGAACAGCCTCTGCTGGGCCCAAAGTGGGTCCAGCACTCCGAGGGCGGGGTTGAACAGAAGGGTGTCACCCCTTCCCAGGTGCCCCGATGTCTCACCTGTCTTGTGGGTGACGTAGGAGTGCACAATGGCCACCATCCCGGTCCAGGGCACACCTCCGTCTTTCTTTAAGGCCTGGAGGGCAGATGGGGGACTGAGCCAGCGGGCAGCCCAGGGCCTGCCATGCTCCGGCTGAGGAACCTGGGGCGGGGGGACAGGGAGACAGGGGCACGGGCACGAGCTCTCTGGGCTGCCACACCCCCTTTCCTCAGGTCCCCACAAAACCCGGTATGATGGGAACTCAATGTTTTCTAAAATAAAGAGGATTCCCCACGGCAATAAAGAGTCATCCTCATTGAAATAAAGAGGATTTCCCAATGATTTACAAGTAACACATTCTATAGAATAGCATCGAAACGTCCCCCCACCCAGCCACACACAATATTAACACTTGCAAATATTTTCACCCAGGTTTTCTATTCTGCACCCTGTTTTTCTCAGTCAGATGGCTGATGGTCAAACTAAACAGCAGCTACAAAACCTGTTTTATTTTTTTAATTTTTATTTTTAAAAAATGTAATCCCACATATTGAACAAGTCCCAAAGAATTCCAAGTTCCTTTTTTAAAAAAATCATTTTCAGTGACCCCATAATCTCTCACTGAGTAAAGTGCCGGCATCTATTTCACCAACTCTTTGTGGGGAAGCCAGGCTGTTCCTATTTTCTTCCCTTTTACAAAGAAAAGCTGAGGGACTTCCTTCTGCACAGAACTTTACCTGTATTCAACTATTCCATAGGTTCTACTTCTCAAAGCAAGACACCGGGTTTAAAAAGTGTGCACATTTTTAAGGTAACGTCTAAGAGTGCTCATTTCACCACATCATTGCCAGAGGGAATGTTATCATTTTTGCTAATTTGATGGTTTTTCATCTGCATGATGCTATCAGTGAGAACTGGGTTTCCCCTGTGGCTCAGCTGGTGAAGAATCCGCCTGCGATGTGGGAGACCTGCGTTTGATCCCTGGGTTGGGAAGATCCCCTGGAGAAGGGAAAAGCTACTCACTCCAGTATCCTGACTTGGAGAATTCCACAGACTATATAGTCCATGGGGTCGCAAAGAGTCGGACATGAATGAGCGACTTTCTAACGTGTTAACTGGTGCTGTTCTTTGTGGTTTGTGTTATTAGTACACTAAGTTGGAATCGCTAAATCAGCTGCAGAGGGACACCTCTGCTCGCTCTATGTGCACGGTCCTCAACCGGCAGTGTCTGACATGGCCTCGATGGGGGCTGTGATTGGCATCTACTGGGTGGAGGCCAGGGACACCACTGAACACCCTACAGGGCACAGGAGAGCACCCCCCAACAGATTATCCTGTCCCAAAGGTCAGCTGCGCTGAGGTTGCAAAGCCGAGTTCCCACCCAGCCTCTTCTCGCCTCTCTGCCTCTCACCCCGCCCCAGCCTGGCCCTCCCCGTCTCCGCTCCCGGTGGGGATGACCCAGGAAGCAGGGACGGTTTGAGCAGCCTAAGATGTTATGCCTGGTGAGGGAGGGCCCTGCAGTTCAGGGAGGGCCTGAACCACACACAGACACAGCCTCCCGTACCTTCTGCTGGCATTTGGGGCACACCCACACGCCCTTGGGTGCTGTTTTGAGGGGCGGGTCCAGGCAGCTGAGGTGGTAGGCCCCCGGGCACGTGCCGCACGGCTGCAGGTTGGCCCCTCGCTTGCAGGCAGCACAGAGCTCATCGTGGGTGATCTCGTTCTAGAAGAGACAGAACGGTAGGAGGCAGGTCAGAGGGCTGGGAGCAGGGGCGGGGGGCAGGCAGCTGCCACCTCGACCTGCCTGGGACCCAGCTCTTCCGCCAAGGTTTTCAGCAGCTCTGGGAGACAGGACTGAGCCCCGAGGACGGGGGATAATGAAGTGAGCGCGGGCCTGCAAACCAGGAGGAGGAGCATCCCAGTCTCCTGCCTCAAAGCCAAGGCCCCTCCAGGCCTGTGGGCTCCATGCAGCAGGACTCGGGCTCAAGGCACCTCCTGTCCCCATGCCCCAGCTGGCCGGGCACAGGGTGGCTGTGGACAAACGCTGCCCCTGCCGGCATGGACTTGCGACACCGCAGGGTTAGGGCTGCAAACAACACGGTCTAAGGGAAATGTCATCACGTGTTGCTTTTTAGTGGCTTGACTGTGGCATGAAGGGACTGGAAACTTAGAATTAGGTCTGAAACTGAGTAAGGAAAAACACTGAATAAACCCTGAAGACATGCCCACAAGTAAGCTTGTGACCAGCAAGCATCCTGGGAAGCAGGGACGTGGTGTTTGCGTGCTGGGTGGGGTTTCACAAGATCATGGAAATGTAGGTGTGTGGGGTGGGACCCCGAGACTCGAGTCCAGTCCCTAATGAGGTGGGGAGTGAGGCCCAGAGAGTGCCAACTCTGCCCAAGGTCACACTGCGAGGCCAGACAACCCCCTGGCACTCAGCATCAGCTGCTTCTACGTGGGCTGTCACGGCTCCGGGGGTCCCTGTGTCCAGAGGGCTCCTGCTTGAACTGTGGGCTGAGCCCTGTGGTTCTGCCCGACTCTGTGGGGCAGGCTGGAAAGTGGACTGGTGCTGTACAAAGCCCTCAGCACCGAGCGTGGAGCCCAAGGCCCTCTGCTCCATCTCACAGCAGCAGGACAAGGGGCCCTGGCCCCTTGCCAGGAGTGACCCTACCTGGACTCTGTGGAAAGCATGTCCCACCCACCCAGGTGAGAAGACCAAGGGACACGTACCTTCCAGCAGGGGTCCTCATTGGCTAGCACAGGGAAGAAGGGCGGAGAACATGTTAGTGGCCAAGGGGAGCACCGATCAGGACTGGAGTCCACAAGGCCCAGGGTGGAAGGGAGTGTCTCAGGCCCCAGTGACTCCTGGGTCCTCACCCGGGGCATGCTGGGAGTATCTCAGGTCCCAATGACTCTTGGGTCCTCACCAGGGGCATGCTGGGAGTATCTCAGGCCCCAGTGACTCCTGGGTCCTCAGGTCATGCTGGGAGTATCACAGGCCCTAGTGACTCCGAGGTCTTCACCAGGGGCATGCTGGGAGTATCTCAGGCCCCAGTGACTCCTGGGTCCTCAGGGCATGCTGGGAGTATCTGAGGCCCCACCGACTCCTGGGTCTTCTCCCAGGGTATCATGGAAGTAAACATCTCTGCCCTGGTCATGGCCAGAACCCATCAAAAAAGAGGTTCATCATGGCCCCTAAGCTCCCTGAGGAACATGGCAGCAGCGAGCTGTCCAGTGGAGAAAACATTGTTCCAGGGATCCCTCAAAGTGGCTCACTGTCAACTCATTTTCAGCCATAACCCACTTCCATTCCAGTGAGGGATGGCCAAACCACATAATTTAATGATCACCAAAATAGTTTTCCTTCTAATTTCTGGAGATTATATAGTCTAGTGGGAAGAACAGCTCCTGTGTGCACCACACTCAACAGTTACACGGAGCTGGCACGTTTGCCCTGCTGTCCCTGGCCCAGCTCTGAGAGGCCGGCACTGTCACGGGCCGGTTTTATACAGACCAGCAAACCGAGGCTCAGGGAGGTCATGTGACAGGTGAGGGTGAGGGCAGCGGGGCAGAGGGCCCAGGGAGCCGTGACACGCTGCCCACAAGAGCAGCTGTCCGGCCACGGCTGCGGACGGGGCAGGCCGGGTAGCCGGGTGGCAGCCAGCGGAGCGAGGTGTGGCCGAGCCCAGCTCCACAGCAGCCCTGCAGGAGAAGCGCTTACCTCTTGCTGTGAGGAACAGGGGTGTGTTGAGATAGCTGGACGCCAGTCGCTTCCTCTGCAGAGACAGAAAACCAAACCGAATCACAGGGTCCCTCCTTGGTTGACACAGACCCAGCCCAGGACTCACCCGGGACGGGGTCCCCACCCTGGGCTCTGGACTCCAGCCGGACACCCGAGACCAGGGGCAGAAATGGGGACAGACGTGGGCATGGGGGAGGGGAGAGGCAGGTCAGCCAGGGCAAAAGCCAGCAAAGGCTCTGCCCGACAGCCGCGATGGCTCAGCCCCATCGCGGCTCCTGTGGGCACGCCTGACTCTTTCAGGAAGGACGGCTAGAGGTGTCCAGGTGGGGCAAATCAGTAACAAAGCGGGCATCTGGCCGTCCATCTGTCTGCCTCTTGAGTCTTCTTTCTCAGCAGCTTCTGGGCTTAGGGTGGGGGAACGAGGTGTATTACGGACTGGCTCCGCAAACCCCACTTCTTAGCATGAGGTCCAGGAACCTGACTACAAAGAGTGACCCTTGGCTCATCACGTGTAAATGGAAGAAGTTTCCAGTACATTCCAGAAGGTGACTTTAGTCCTGGGCTTTAGCAAATACAGGCCACATGGGTTCAGACCCTGGTGGTTCAAGGTGGCTTTGGCTGTGGCAAGATGATAGCTATAGACTTGAATGACGGGTTGTAAACCCGTCTCTCTCAACATGTTTCGGCCATGTTCAGGATCGAGAGAGACCCACGGAACTACGTGTTGTCAGGGCTCAAGGTCACAGGGCTTTGCATCAGCTCCTGATTCGCTAATCAGGTCATTTCTGGTCAAGGCCACAGACATCGGAGACGAAGGTATGGCGTGGCCCCTAGAGCAGGGGGCACATCCATCGTGAGCACAACCGAGGGAACAGTGCCCGTCCTGTACAGAGGACATGCCGTTTCCGTGGCTGGAGCTGGAGGAACAGCTCGGCCCCTCTCACAAACGGGGCCCAGTGCTCAGAAAGTCGGGGAGGAAGTGAGCGGGTGTGAACACGTGTGTGCTCTGAGCAGGAGTCGGGAGGGTACCAGCGAGGACAGGCAGGTGGGCTGGGGAGCACGCCACAGGGACACAGGGCACTCTCCCCACAGGGCACCCAGGGGCGCCCCCTCCCGGTGAGGTCCAGCTGGTGAGCCGCAGATGTGGGACAACTGGCCCCGACTCAAGAATTTCCCGGGGAGGGAAGCAAGCGCAGCATCTTCCTGTCCTCCTCTGGGCCCCGCAGGGCCTCGCTGGCCTCCGCGACGTGCCAGGGCCTGGGGCTCTGCAGACTTGGCTCCACTTCAGGAGGGCCACCCGACTCCAGGGCCCTCATGAAACGGCTTCCCTTTCAGGGCAAGATTCCAGGGCATTTTTCACAGGAAAGCCCAGAGCATCTGCAGCCCCGGCAGACCTGGCTTCTGGGAGACGACATCTGGGTTCTAGCCGAGAATTCTGGACTCTGATGTGCACGGGCAAGGCGATCCCATTCTGGATTCAGTTCTTCCCTGGGAACATGATGCTGGGAGGGGCTGGGTGCTCCCTGGGCCGCATCCTTAAAGGGCATCACTGACTGGCGTTTGGTGACTCTCATCACCTCCTAGGGGGCTGCAGCCAACCTCGGGGCGGCAGGCGGGTGGATGGTGTGTGTGTGTTTATGGGATTTGGATGAAGGGGGCATTCCCTCCTTTGGAGTTAACGGTCACACCCTATTTGACCAGTTTCGGCTATCTGAGGGGAGTGCATGCTGCCCATCGTTAAGAAGCAGTCTTAGAGCTGGGGTGCCACTCCGTGAAGGAGCTGGGGCTCAGGGGGTTAGGGGGAGGGGAAGGTGGGCACGCCAGGCCGGGTTTCTCCTTGTTGGCCTCATGTCTCCACCCAGAGGGAACTCAGTGAAGTCACAGTCTCTCCCTCTCGTCCTCCAGCCAACCCTCTCCCCAGCCTCGCTTGGCTCAGCCCCTCCCAGGCCCTCCTCTCTGTGGCCTCTTGAGTCAGGAGCTAGGGCTGAGCCCGCCGGGCTCTGGTTGGGCCCGAGGGGTCCCAGGAGGACCAGGGCCCAGCACTGCCTGCGACCAGACCTCCTGCTGGATCAGCGGGACGAAGAATCAGGGAGCTGGCTGCGACCTGCATCCAGCCCCAGCCCCAGGGCAGCCCGCCTGAGAACCCACTGACACGGTGGTCCTCTGCCCCTGTGTCTCACCAGATTCTGAACCCAGGAGGTCAGGGCTGTTCACTGTCACGCCCTGAGCTCTAATCAGGAGGAGCAAGTGAGGAGGCCAGCCCCGCGGAGCCTCCCCCACCCCTCGCCCCGTGTGCGGCTGGCGGGCCCCTCACCTCTGTCTCCAGGAGGCCGCTGTAGGCAGGGTTGGCTGTGCTTCTCCGCTTTCGCTCCTGGCGTTTGCTCTGGATCTCTGGAAAGGCCCAGATGCAGCGGTTATGGGAGTCTTCCTGCCCTGGGAACCCTGGATGCTTCCTCTACCAACCCTGGGCACTGCCTCCTGCCCTGCAGCCCCTCTGCCCAGCATTTGGGCCCCAGAGTGGCCCTGAGTGGGCTGGGGGCCCCGGAATCGTTCGCTCTGAGGCAGGACAGAGCTGCTGGCCTCAGGGTGAAGGACCGACTGGGCGGAGAGTGGGGGATACCCAGAGTCCAGGCACCCGCTCTCAGCACGGCCCCACGTGCCATCCTCCAGCCTGGGGACGCCTCTCTTGGGACCTTAGGACAGCTGGTGCCTGATGGTCAGACTGTGGCCAGACTGAGCTTCAGAGTGAGGCTGAGGGCTCCTGGGAAGGCAGGTGCCCGCTCTGCTCAGCCAGCCCGCTCTCACGGCAACAAACACGGTCCTCCCTATGGGGCCTGGTGTGGCGAGCCTCCTGCAGTTCGAGAACTGGGTTTTCCCTCCCTTTTTCCTTCTCCCTTTTGCTTTGACTGCCAGATGGGCCCTGTCTCTCTGCCTGTAGCTGTTTTGATATTATATCCTAGTCTCTGTTTCTCGGATCTGATTTCTCCTTTGATACTGTCCCAATATTATTTGTGTGTTTCCCATAAGGCACCTCAGACCCTCTGCAAAAGAAGTTAGGATGCAAATAAACACAAATAAAAAAATATGTGGGGTATCATGGGCAGGAGGGAGCAGAGTTTGCAAAACGAGGACTGTTTATACAAATTATAACAATCACAAATGGATTCGCAGAGTGCTTTTAGCTCAGTTGCCATGACAACCCTGCAAAGTCCGAGGAAGTGGTTTTCCTCAAGTCGCAGATGAAGAGACGGAGGTTCCGAGTGGGGAAGGAGTTGGCCCGAGGTCGCCCAGCTGTAGGCAGCACGGCCAGGACTTGAACACAGGACTTCTGACACGACTGTTTGGGCCAGTTCCACCACCCAGGTTGCCTCCACGGCTCCAAAGACAGAGCAGAAATGGCTCTCAAAGGCCGCCACGCACAGCCGGATTCCCTACACTCAGGTTCAAGCAGGAGGATTCAGACATGAACAGAGCTCCTTCCAAGAAGGCAGGGGGGCTGTGGGAGGAGGGGTCCTGGCCTGGGACATCCCCACCGGGGTCAGGTCCATGTAGCAGGGTATCTGAGTGGCCGGACCACGCCCCTGTCCCTTCCCACCAGCTACAGCCCAGCTGCTGCCAGAGAGCAAGTCAGACCCAGGGAACGCAAGGGGAGGTGGCCGTGGAAAGGCCTGGACCCACCTCCAGCGCACATTTGACTTGGCCATGCATGGGGCGGTCTGGCCAAGGCCCTTCCCTCCCCCGGCTTCGCGTGCTGTCCTGGAGACAACCTTCACCTGAGATGAGAGCTGGTCAGTGCCTCGGGGGCCGGGGTGTTCAATTCACTCCCTCCCATCCCTCAATTTTAAGAAGGAAGAGCAATCTAGTTTTCCTTCCTGAATCCAGGTCTCCCTGAGGTGCAGGGGTGTTCTCACTTTATAAAATGTCTTTAGCAGTGAGGTCAGAATCATGGAAAAACACTCTGGGTCAAGAGTCAGGAGACATGGATGCCATCCTGTGCCTGACAGTGACTAGCTGTGTGACCTTGAGCAAGTGAATCAATGTCTCCAGCCTCCGCTTCCCCACACGTGCCACGAGACGGTTGGTTTTATGCTTTCTAGGTCCTGAGAGTCTGTGGCGATGCACAGAGCTCATCTGCAATTGCTCCCATCGGTAAAGTCAAACGGCACGTATAGTGTCACGATGATCTGTCTGTTCAACGTGCTGATTTCCACCGACCGGTCTGGGGCGGACGTGGGTCCACAGGCCAACTTGACAGAAGGGGAGGTGGCTGCCGCTCCTCTTGGTTCTATCCAACAATCCCAGGAGGAAGAGTTGGCTATTATCCCATTTTATAGATGGAGAAACTAAGGCCCAGAGGAACTGGGTGACTTGCCCAAGCTTGAGCCGTCAGTCATGGCAGAGCTGGGCATCCCGATCTTATCACTTCACGGTGCTGCCTCCAACTGGGGGGGCAGAGAGCCCACAAAGTCCCTCCATTGACACACAGAGGGTTCTGTGCAGAGTCAAGCCGGGACAGCGGGTGGGCTCCTTGGTCTCAGTGATGATAACCAGGCACTCAGCACCGACCTCGCGGAAGGTGGGTCACATCTGACCGGGAATCTGAGACCCACTGCTTCTGTCTGATGCCAAGTCAGCCACCTGACCCACCCACCCGGCAGCCAGGCCCAGCCCCACCGCGAAGGTCCTCACCTTCCAAGTGCTCCGTCGTCACCAGGCCCAGGGCCACCATGAAGGCGATTTTCTGAGGGAAGGCAACAGAGAAGGGTTAACCCAGCTTTTCTATTTGGGGGTTTCCTTAGTTTTCATCTAATGCTCTTTCGCTTGTGTGTTCCAGGATCCCACGAGACATGAGTCATCCTGTCTCCTTAGCTCCTCTGGGCGGTGATGATAATGACAAACTATAAATTTCCAGTTGCACGATAAATAATGCACAGCATTGAGACTAGAGCCAGTGGTACTATGCTGTAAATGTGAAGGCTGCTGACAGTAGATTTGAAAAGTAAGTTTTCATCACACAGAAATAAACAACCGTGGAAGTAACAATGGATAACATAACAATGGATAACAATGGATATGCTAACTGCAATTACTGTGGTGCTCCTATACATATCTCAAATCGTTATATTGTGAACCTTAAACTTACGCAAGGTTATATGCCACTACATCTCGATAAAGCTGGAAAACATTTTTAAAAACAAGGGGTGGTGACTTGGTTATCTCTGGTGAATTGTAGAAAGATCCTTCTAGCTGCAGAGAGGAATCATCTAGGGGCTGGGAGCCTGGGCAGAGGGGAGACAGGGATGAGGACTGTGGCAGCAGGGGTGGCGGAGAGGGAAGGAGCATCTGTGTGCATGGGTCTTGCAGGGACAAGTGGCCCAGCTGTGGCTGGGGGTGTGGCCTAGGCTGTGGCTGGGGGTGTGGCTAGGCTGTGGCTGGGGGTGTGGCC